>JAPMOR010020541.1:95567-124021 GCA_026543865.1 Argiope aurantia
GTTCAGTCAAATTTCTGGAAGAATACCATCGATATACATAGAAATCAACAAATGAACGTAATTTATTTTAAACTATTACTTTCAGAAAAATGAGTCATTCTCAGAATAAGAAACCTTACCTAATCCGAGCATCCTCATGCCCGCTTTGAAGTCGCTCTGGATTAGACTTCTCCCTTTGCGATCTCTCATCGCCAGTCCTGAGAGGTAATGCAGCTGGACGAGCCACTCTTCGGCCTCTCTTGCGATGGTCTCCACTGCCCCTTTGGACATTCGGTATCCAGGAGCAAGACTTCTGATCTCCCGTCGAATGCAGTCACGGCTCATATCATATTTATAGGCCTATGAAAGAAAAACATTTTTTTCTTCATGCGGAAGTGAAAATTTTCTTTGTGCTTAGCAAAGAGGTATTACAAACAGGGAGAAACTAATTCAGTTATATCAATGTCACATTCTGACGCAATGCAGAAGGCATTTTCGAATGATTTTTATATATTTTAATCGTGCTTAAATGACAAGACACTTGTATTCAAACCTTTCGCGACCCTCAAGCAGGAGGTTATTTTACCTTCTGCCACATTCAATGTAAATAAAACCCACATACATATTGGGTCTTTGATAAAATAAAGTTAAATGCTTAAAATGTTTTTACCCCCAAAGCTGAAACAATGCTACTAGGCCAACAACGAATCGGAGAAGAAAGGGAATTGAACTTCTAAACTTAACTAAGAGAATGAATAGACAATCATGTATAGGTCAATTAAAACTGTTTTATTCTTTTCAAAGTAAACATGAAGGCCAGCGTATTTATTACCTTACAGATTACCACAAATCTCTTTAGAATTCAAGGAATATTAATTGACGTAAAATTACAAAAATGGCCATTCAATTTACCTTTCCCTCCCCCTTCAAAAATGTAGGATTTTTTTCTGCAATAAATTTATGTTAATTTAATTTATTTTGCTTCATAGCAATTCAAGAATATTTCAAAACTAATTTGAGTACAGCTGTTGGAATAAATAGAAAAGGATATTTTGGCACTTACATGACACAGTTACACTAAGAAATACTTTTAAAAGTTTTCAGAAAAAGCCTAACTTTAAAACAATCCAATTTTATAGAGATATTTTAATTTAAGGAAAAATGTCCAGTATTTCAAAGATATGTATAAACCAACTTCAAACTAAATTTGCAAATAAATTCTTTTGAAAATCGGTAGATTTAGATTTATTCCGATTTTCTTATTAAATATAGAATTAAGATCCGACAAATTGAAAGGGGAAGAACACAATATTCAATTCTATCTGAAGTTTAATATTCAGCAGAATTGGGAGAACAATTTTTATTGAACATTAAAATAAATATTTCCTCTAAAATTGAGAATTGCCAACCATTTCTTTATCACATTTCCAAAAGCAGTAAAAATAAAGATTCCTTCATGTAAGGTAACATATTACAAAGTGTTTATCCATGGCAATCAAACCTTGAGAATTTGAATTACAAATCTGTTTTTTATATTTGCATTATTCAAAACTACTTATCTATAAAATTGCGATGTCGTATTGTTTGACGAATGCGATGTATACTCTAAAATACAAAAAATAATAAAAAAAATATTTTAAAGATTTGTGCCAGGCTTAAAAGTTTGCGCTGTTCACAAATCTTCTGTCAATTCTATTTGCGGTTTTATTCATTTCCCATTTGAGAGGTTCGATAAAAATGATTAACTATAAACCATTTTGTTGTGAAAAATAAAAATATATAACTTAGGAATTCTAAAGGCATACAAGAAGATAATATTCAAAATGCCATTTTATTACCAGATTCGGGCTCAAGATTTTATAAATGCTATAATTAAATTCCCCCCAAAGTTGACATTAAATAAATTACTTGGAATAAAATATATTTAAGTTAAAATCTTGTACCTTTAATAAAGAAATGAAAATGCTTTCATTACTGTCGACTTAGATAGTTTTTGAAAGCAAATGGAAATTTCTATTTTAAAAAACACAATGTTGCATCTATTTTCTTTGAGAAAAATTAATAAGTATTACTCAAATTTATTGTTTAGAATCCTCATACGATGGCAAATTTAATTTAAAAGGAGATGATCTAGTTCCATAATTGAAATTTTAAAATGTCACTTTTAATCATTCGATATTGATATCTTTTTTGTAAAATTTTTAAATGAGGTATTTATTAAGATGCATCAGTCCATGCCATTGAAAAGCAAAGAATTGCTCATTATAATTAAAAAAGATCAATAACTACTCATTAGAGTTGCAATTTTGTGACAACCCCTTTAAATGGCGAATGTATTTTTATTACTAATCGAATTTATCGTTAAGAAGTTTCGCAAATCTCTCCAAAATATTTTTTTTTAATGTGCATTAGCTATACATTATCGCAATTACAATGCTGACATCCCACGGTTCATCAGCAAGCCCTACTTACATTGGCATAATTCATTCTACACATAAATTAAAAGAAAAATGAGTGCCAAAATGCGTCGCTGAAATTTTAAAGCCAGCAATGTTTGATCAACCACAGGAGTGAAATGATTCGCCACTCGCAGAGACAAGTATTTCTTCTACATGGCATAATTAATGCTTGTTTCTTGATTTGACTGTTTGAATGGGCCGTTTGATGACGGAAGAGAATTTGCAGTTTTTGTAGCTGCCATGAATAAGACTTAGCTGCTAAAGTGAATAAGACTTATTCACTTTATTAATTTAAATTATATATACAAAAAAGTGATCATTTACTTGATTAAGAGCAAAAAATGGCTTGTGCCGTATAGCAGTGCGCCCATACAAATACCGGGTGGGGCATAAATTCGTGCAAATTTCAAAAAATCATAATAAAAAAAGTAATGCTCAAAAAAAATTGCGGTTTGCGGGAATATGTTCAGAGAGTCTTTGGATTTTGTTATTTCTATTAAAAAATGTATTTAAAAATGACCGATAGATGGCGCTCACACGTCATAATAAGACGGTTTATGCAAATCAGCATAGCTATAAAACAAAAGGCTGGAAATGGACCTTATTTCAGACGCTCAAAAATTCTTTTCGTGTCGTGTTTTTTCGAACCGCCCTTGAATGACAAGTTAAAATAACATTTCTTACAATAATCTCATTTAAAAATAAAGTGAAATCAAATGAAATTTTTATTTACCGCATTCGCAGCAATGGGATCATCCGCGACTGGTTCGACTTTTCTCCTCTTCATTCGAGGAATAACCTCCGCTAAACAAAACAAAAACAAAAAAGATTTATGAAGTAAACAAAATATTTCAAGGACCGTCGGTATGCATCAAAATGTTTTCTGAGCATAAAATTCGGTAAAGCATCAATAATCCAGATTTACTTTTTTTAGTTTTCCTAGAACAGTAGTTCCCAAAATCTGATGAATAGCTAGTTGATTTTTCGTAAATGATAAGATCTTGAATTTTTTTTTATACAATTATTTCTATGATTTACAAACAATTGATGCTGGTTTAAAATATTCATCAAGGTGTGCAACAGAATAAAAGAAAAAAGTACATATACAAGCTACTTGATTCGCTCAGATCAAATCCATTAAAATACACTTTGACGCTCTGAACGTTCAATTTAAGTACACAACGTCGAAGGAGTTCGTTTTGATACGTGTAACTATTTATTAAATTTAATAAATGTTTTTTAACTTTCTTTTTAACATAGAATCTTCAAAAAGATACGTGCTTTTCATCTCAAAACCATTCCCCCTTCCTAGTTTCAAAAGGATCACCATCGATTTCGATTTTTTATAAATAGGTCGCGTTGATTAAAAATTTGTGATCACTTGTTTCGGACGAAAGATGCAGGAGATGCTTCCGCTTATGAAGGTAGTATTTCGCTTTTCAAGACTCTATTACGCACCAAAGAACATTTGAACTAAGATACTGATTCAACATTCGTTACGCAATTGATGACGAATGGGAAGTTCAGTGAATTCCGGTTTATCATTCGATTTCAAAGCCAAAATTTAATTAACACAGGTGGCTGAGTCGGTATTCAGTTTTCATCATATCTGCCATCCATAAAAGAGTGAAATGAATAACTCTATCCAATCGGTGGACTCAAATACAAGCAGAAAGCATCATCGTCTGAAGGTTAAAAACTATCGGACGCAGTAGACGGATTGACAGAGCAACCATATCTTTTGGTCAGAATGGCCATTTTTGACTCCACGGCATGGATTCCGACTAGGCAACACTTTTGTTACATATAGTTCTTGATCAAATTATTAAACACACCATACATTTTAATTATATTCATTAAATGGAACCTATTTTTATTATTTGTATTTCGAAAATGATGCGTACGTTTCAAAAGTATTATTATATTAAATAATAAAAAGTAATTTTCTTTATTTTTATAAACAAATAAATGAAGTAATAACCAATTTTATATATTTAATCAGATCATCTTCAACAATTTTATTGGGTTTTGATGTACAGATATAAATTAGTCTGTCTGTGATAAGATATGCGTGTCACAAATGCAACTGGCAAAAGTCTTAAGACTTTTTAGAAATTTGAAGTCGTATGAACTGTGGGCATTAAAAAAATATCAATCTAATATTTATCCAGCATAAGAATAGACGTGGCAACGCAATTTAAATAAATACAAATATTATAGTACGTTATATTATAAATATTAATTTCAAATAATTGCCCACTGAAAAAACATTTAGCCAGGGTATGAATGTTAAGTCCCAGAAACGACTTTTTCTATTATTATTTCTTCCTGAACGATTAATAATATTTGGGAAATAAAATTATCCCTACTTGATTATTGATGCTTTTTATTTGGCAACATGCGAGTGAAAAACATGTCAAAACTTACATTGATATTCCTCTCTCTGCCGCTCGTCTTCCTCCGGGTTTCGCCTCCTCTGGATTTAAAAAAAAAAAAAATTTTAGAAAATGTAAAATAAATTTCTTATAAAAACAACTGAACATCAGAAAATTCAAATTGCAATGATGTCTGTTCACTACTGTCTTGAAACAAGCATACCAAAACCGGAGAAGAAAAGAACGTTAAGAGATTGGTGAGGAACTCGCAACATTGCGACGCCAGGGTCACCAATTAGGAGGCTAATTAGGTGGGGACTCAACTCGCAACGTTGGGGTTTGTAGCCGAGTAACAAGACCACTAGACTAAAGTGTACACTCTGTTACGGAAGTTGTGATCTGGCTTATAAGCTTCACCACAAATGCCCAACCGCTAAACATGCAGAAGTAGAGCGCAATGCTTCCATAAACATTTTAAACTGTGCGACAGTGGCAGATTTCGAAGTAAGCAAACGTCTAGAATAGCTAAGTACAAAAGGGGTTACTAACAGTTCAGTTAGAAAACATTTTTCAAGTAGCCAATAAATTTTTAAAACAACTCAAATTCTATAAATAAAATACTTTATGCAAAATTGTTTCGGTTTCTGAGTTAACATATATAGTTTTCAATAATTTTTTGCATAAGTGCGGATACTGGAAATTTATAGGTATAATAAATAAATATGAATGCATAATAAATGTGAATAAATTTAGTTCTGCTAATAAAATTAAGAAATTAAAAAGTGATCATCTAAAACAAATCTTTAACATGTTAAAATGTGCTAAAATGCAAAACTAAACCGACTATCTTATAATTGAAGGCACCTCAATGTGCATTGCTTAGATGCACGGAATATGCAAATACGCCACTGCTGTGGATCGGTAATATAATGCATTTAATTCATAGAAGTATCTTAATTTACTTTAATCGATTCGTAGAATTTTTTTTTTTTTTTTTCAGTTTCAGAAAAGAAACTTTTCGAGGAAACAAACAGACGATCAGTTATGCAATTTCATATAATTTATATGTAGGGATGTTGTTCTGTATTAGGGCAAAAATTAGAGTTGTTGACATAAAAATAATTTAAATAGTATTTTGAATATTTTCAATGATTTATAACGTTCATATTACTTGATGTTACCTGATATTTTAAACTGAATTTAGGCTTTAAAAATATGTCTGATTTTTTTATAAGTTGTAGGTCGTTGAGTTTAATACACGATAAAAAAAATTTACTGATATATTATTTTCCCCCTTCCCATACATGAAGTATTACAGTCGTGTAGAGATTCGATCCCTAAATTTAGATCCATTTTCCTGCTACACCATGCTCTTGAATTTGAAAAACAGTTTTGAAATGATGTCTGAACAAGGCGACTCAAAAACGCTTCGAGCTAAACCGGTGAAATTTAGTATGTGGTCTTCATATGAAATTGGTAAATTTCAACCAAGTTTTAAACAAAATCCGTGTATATAAAAGTTTATCTATCCTAGTACTATAGAACATAATTAATAAAATTTATCCATCTAGTTCGTTTAGTTTTTAACGCATAAACGTATTAAATTTTGAAACAAAATCTGATGAAGGTTCGACTAACAGTCACTCGCATGTGCATAAAACCGTTAATTCAAAAGGAACGATTTAGATTAATGGTTTGTGATCTGCTATAGTTCCTTGGCAACTTACGTTTCAATTGTACAAATGAAGTAAAATGCATATTCGATTTTCTTCTCTAAATTATGAAACAAAAAGTGTTTATGCGTTTTAAAATTAACAAATAAAAATTTGAGTATTCATGGCTTTGATCTATCTCTTTGAATTTCATGTGAGGTAGCACCTTTATTTGGACATAGATGAGAAAAATAAGGAATACCATTCCTACTAGCTCTCCTTCAGCATGTGTATTAGAGTGGCTCCATCCAATTTGGTTCTTGCCTTATTCCATTCATACAAAAATGAAGTTACTCTAATTTGCCTTCTTCTTCCCAACTTCTGATTTTCTCTACTTATAATAAATGTGTGTGTTGGGACTCTACAAGCCACACACATATTAACTTAGTTAGTAAATTTGTAACTTAGTTATTACTCGGAGCAATTTTTTTAAAAACTAGAATTTTAATTAAGAATTAAGTTGAATTTTGGCTTTTTCATACCATTATTTTCAAAAATATTGTTGCTCAAAAGTGAATATTACATCATTTCAAAACTAAAAATACTTTTATAATCATACCTACTTAATAGCCGAGAAATTTTCAAACTTTTTTTTGTTAATATTTGACAACATACTACATCGTTGCCTTGAATATTCATTGTTTCAAATATTTCATCGCCTTTTTGCTATTTTTAAAACCCAAGAAACATATGTTTAATATCTCAGCAGTTTCGAAGGGGGGGGGGGAAAGAAAAAAAACCGTGAAAATACTATGGTGTAAAATTCTTAAGGGCATTTACCCTTATTAGAAAAATTCATGTATATAATAAACAGCAAAAGACAATTAAAATGACAGATTTAATATCTGACAGTTCTATGAAATCATGGACATATAGTTATATCTAAACTGGAGTGAGTGATTCTCGTTTTAATCGAGATATTACCAATATCCCCAGAGAGCCAACTGATCGGCAAACACGACTAGCTCTATGTAAGTGTGTATTTGGGGAATAGAGGTGTACATCAAAAAGATATTTAAAATCAATTCATAACATATATAATTGTGGTAAACACGGGAAGGAAAAAAACTACATACTTTTCGACCGACTGGCCGCAGTGGCACAACGTCTGAATGAACTAATTCATCCAGTGGTGGTACATCAACACTGGATGGTCCAGCTGCATTCTCTGAAAGCGAGATAAAAATTAAATCTTTCTCAAGGGTTTTCGAATATAAGGCATTAACATTAAATTAATTTTTACAGAACATAAAACAAAGATATGTTTCTAGTTAAGTATTTTTTAATTCCAAGAATATAAATTTGTGAATTAAAATTTCAAGAAAATGTAATAACAGCAAAGTATTTTCCTATATATTTGAATAAAATATATTTCATTATTTAAATGCAAAAAATGAAACCCAAACCCATGCAACCTAACTTTTCTTTGTCACTTTTCTAATCAATCTACAAAAATAAAGATTTAATAGTCTACATCTATAATTCAAGAATGTTTGGCATTTTTATTCAGTACAAGTTATACCCACAGTGGTAAATGTGCGCACTTTGGGGCACCTTTTAATCAAATATTTGTATCCCCATTCAGTAGGCGAATACCTTCCATTCTTAAGCTTTTAAACACAGCAGTTTTATGACTATCAACAATATTTGGAGATTATAATTTTTAGAGTTTCTTATTTGACGATATTTCTTTAATAATTAATTAGCTTGGTCCAGTTAAAAACTTAACAGAAAGCAAAAAATACGAAAATTTTTACACAGAACGTTTTTAATTCTGTGAAGGAAATCTTTAGAAAAAATGCTGAACAAAATTTCAGGCATTTAATATTTAAAGAATATTATAAACTTGATAAAATGATTTGATCTGCAATGTGACAAATACATTTCAAAGTCCTTCATAATTATAAATTCTGAAAATGTAATCAGTTAAAGTAAAACTTTTATAATTAATTTTTTGAAAGACTTTAACTGTTTATTTTTACTGATTTTTTCAATATTTTCTTTTTATGAATTACTAATGAACACAATAAATTCAGATTATGTATGTAATATTATTTGCGTCAAGTTGCAATTTTCAAATCTAAATTATTAAATTTATGAAAAAGTATAGAAATTATGATAATTATTCGATGCATTGGAATTCTTATAATAAAGATAATCTAAAGTTTTTTATAAAAAAACAAAAGAAAGTTACAGAAAAAATGCATATAGATTTTTTTTTTATTTACAACTCTATCAAACAAATAATTTACCAACAGAAAATAGATTTGATTTAAGAAAGTTTTAAAATCGAAAACTGGGTTACCGAAACACCTATTTTTTATTTTACAAAAATATACGGATAAAAAATTTGTTCAATTCCAACTGGTAAGGGTAGATATTCCATCCCTCCATAAATGATCAGCTGTCAGTAACTCAAGAGCAGTTGAGAAGTGAAGGCTTCAAAAAATTGCCACTTGCAATTTGAGATTATTAAATTTAAGCTATTTCAATTTCTCACATCTGGATTTGATTGGGGGCAACTGTGTATAAGAGCTTGGGGAAATAAACATAGATACAGCCTATTGTTATACTCAATACAGTGTATTAAAACGAAATGTGAATAATTGAAATAGTTTTGCTATAATGTTTGTAAAAAGTATTTCCTGAGATTTCATCCTAAAAAGTTCATTGAAGGCATTCACTTTTGTGAGCATGCAAGCCAGAATTTCGCTGATCTCATCAATAAAGTACCCAGTTAGCAGGTACAATGCTTAAGCTCTTACCTCACACACATACAGTTGAAATGTTGAGAGATGAAAGATTGATTGCCATTTTACCTAAATGGCAGCAAGAAATCCCATGGGAAGAAAAATAAAACAATTTTACGAACTCATAAATAAAATGTTTGAAGCTGTATGAACTATAAATTATACGCTAATACATTAAAATTAATTGGAATATATTTCGTTAGGAAAATATAGAGTAATATGTGAATATATTGTGGGAAGGTGGATGCGTATGCTTATGCAAACGACTATATTCATTAATTTGAAAAAAATATCGGAAAAAGTAATCGTGCTGAGTCGTTCAATAATTTCCTAATATTTAATTGCATTTGATAGGATTCAAAAGCAAGAAAAACGAGTGCTCTATGAATTGATAAATGACTATTTCTCCGTTGTGAATTATATATAGAAAATAAAGTTTCTTTTTGTATGATATCAGAACTAAAGAGTAAAAATGGGTATGGATAGTAATCATAATACTTCGTGGGATTTGCCTGACATCCACAATAAGGGCGAATAATTATGCTTTATCTCTGGTGGGATCTGTTTACTATTATGTAAAATGAAATCTTTTAATCGAATGAAACCATCAATAGTGAACACTAGCGAACACAATCCACATATTTGAATAGTGCATTAAAGGAAAAACGTTTGCAGTTTGAACAGAGGCACAATAAAGTAACTTTTCATCATGAAAATGTTAGAACACCTGTTCGTATAGTCTAAGAAGGCTTAAAAATGGTGTTATAACAATTGGTCTACAACTTGGTGTACAATTATTCAAAGTTTTTGAATCGTTTTAATAGAAAAAAAAATTTTTCGTCAATCAACACCTGAACTGATGAACAAGAACAAAAAGAATGCTGTCAGTCATTATTGAATGATGTAGACGACTGCGAGTAAAGTAAATTGTCAATCATAATGACTGATGTGGCCTAACAGGAAAATATGGTGTCAGTTGCTATGACCGAAACGGCGCTTAAAGGGTTAAAAATACATTTCTTTTATTTTACATTTATGATTTTTTCAATGTGATATTTTTTTCCTCATATAATTAAATGCTCAGATTCAGAAAATATTCGAATGAAGTGTTGTAATTGAAGGCTTAAAAGTAAAACGTAAGCGTACCATTGTAATTTGAGAAACTTGAGGCAAGCAATGAAGCGAGGAAAAAAGCGATTACAAAATTATATCTTTATAATTAGGAAACAAATTAACTGAAAAACTTACCTTCCTCACTTTCCTGAGGTATCACCGGCCTCAGTACTGGAACTGATTTGAATGCCACCTGTAGGAGTAGAACAATATTTCAAAAAAAAAAAAAAAAAAAAAAAAAAAAAAGGACGAATAATTTTGAAAACAAAAATATCAAAGGAGCAGTGACCTAGGAATTTAACCCTCTCCAAAAAAATAAGAAAATATTAAGAAAAATTTATTTTTAAAAACTCTTCTTTTGATGCGACTTCATTGACAAAAACTTGCAATAACTTGTATAGAATTTGCCTCCAAGCGGCATGGTAATAGTACCCACTTCCTCTAAGGAAAATGTCAAGCCTAATGAATTTAAATTAAGAACTCTAAAGAATACAATTAGTACAAAGGCGACTAGTTCTGTATAAGTGTGCATTTAGAGAATAGAGGTGTACGTCACAACGCTATTTAAAATTAATTCATGACATATATAGTTGTGGTAAACACGAGAAAAAAAAACTACTTACTCTTCGACCAACTGGACGCTGTGGCATAACGTCTGAATGAACTAATTCATCCAGTGGTACATCAATACTGAATGGTCCAGCTACATTCTCTGAAAGCGAGATAAAAATTAAATCTTTCTCAAGAGTTTTCGAATATAAGGCATTAACAATAAATTAATTTTTACAGAACATAAAACAAAGATATATTTCTAGTTAAGTTTTTTTTAATTAAAAGGATAAATTTGTGAATTAAAATTTCAAGAAAATGTACTAACAGCAAAGTATTTTCCTATATATTTGAATAAAACATATTTCATTATTTTAATGCAAAAAATTAAACCCAAACCCAGGCAACCTATCTTTTCCTTGCCACTTTTCTAATCAATCTACAAAAATAAAGATTTAATAGTCTACATCTATAATTCAAGAAATGTTTGACATTTTTATTCAGTACAAGATATACCCACAGTGGTAAATGTGCGCACTTTGGGGCACTTTTTAATCAAATATTTGTATCCCCATTCAGTAGGCGAATACCTTCCATTCTTAAGCTTTTAAACACAACAGTTTTATGACTATCAACAATATTTGGAGATTATAATTTTTAGAGTTTCTTCTTTCACAATATTTCTTTAATATTAGCTTGGACCAGTTAAAAATTTAACAGAAAGCAACAAATACGAAAATTTTTACACAGTACATATTTTTAATTCTGTGAAGGAAATCTTTAGAAAAAATATTGAACAAAATTTCAGGCATTTAATCTTTAAAGAATATTATAAACTTGATAAAATGATCAGATCTGCAATGTGACAAATACATTTCAGAGTCTTTCATAATTATAAAATTCTGAAAATGTAATCAGTTAAAGTAAAACTTTTATAATTAATTTTTTGAAAGACGTTAACCTGTTTATTTTTACAGCGTTTTTCAATATTTTCTTTTTATGAATTACTAATGAACACAATGAATTCAGATTATGTACGTAATATTATTTGCTTCAAGTTGCAATTTTCAAATCTGAACAATTAAATTTATGAAAAAGTATAGAAATTATGATAATTATTCCATGCATTGGAATTCTTATAATGAAGATATTCTAAAGTTTTTTTTATAAAAAAAAACAAAAGAAAGTTACAGAACAAAATGCATATAGATTTTTTTTTCATTTACAACTCTATCAAACAAATAATTTACCAACAGAAAATAGATTTGATTTAAGAAAGTTTTAAAGTCGAAAACTGGGTTACTGAAACACCTATTTTTTTATTTTACAAAAATATACGGAGAAAAAAATTGTTAAATTCCAACTGGTAAGGGTAGATATTCCATCCCTCCATAAATGATCAGCTGTCAGTAACTCAAGAGCAGTTGAGAAGTGAAGGCTTCAAAAAATTGCCACTTGCAATTTGAGATTATTAAATTTAAGCTATTTCAATTTCTCATATCTGGATTTGATTGGGGTAACTGTGTATAAGGGCTTGAGAAACTTGTGGCAAGCAATGAAGCGAGGAAAAAAGCAATTACAAAATTATATCTTTATAATTATGAAACAAGTTAATTGAAAAACTTACCCTCCTCACTTTCCTGCGGTGTCACCGGCCTCAGTACTGGAATCGATTTACGTGCCACCTGTAAGAGTAGAACAATATTTCAAAAAAAAAAAAAATCAATACAAAAATATTGAAGGAGCAGTGACCTAGGAATCCACTCCCCTCCAAGAAAATTTTAAAATATTAAGAAACTTATTTTTAAAAACTGTAATGTCTTGATTTAGACTGATCAAATAATGAAGCAGAATTTCCAGACAATTCTTTATTTTACAGCCCTATATATACACAAGAACATCTTGTTCCAAACTTGGTTAAATAAGTAGTTATTTACACCTGTAGTAGGAGACAACAGTCAAAGTCGAAGACTTTCTTGCAACTCAGTTGGTTCTCGGACTCTGAACTTGTGGGCGTAGTACAACAGTTTCCTGCAATTCGTTTCTTCTCCCCTCCTAAAAAAAATCTTCGCACTTTATTTCGGCGACAATCATATTGCAAAACCATTCTTTTGATGTGACTTCAATCACAAAAATTTGTCATATGTTGTGTAGAATTTGCCTCCGAGCGGCATGGTCATAGTACCTACTTTAAGGAAATGTCAAGCCTAATGAATTTAAATTAAGAACTCTGAAGAATACAATTAGTACAAAGGCGACTAGTTCTATATAAGTGTGCATTTAGAGAATAGAGGTGTACGTCTAAAAGCTATTTAAATAAATCCATTGCGTATATAATTGTAGCAAACGCGGGAAGAAAAAAAAAATTCGCTCCTATTTACTTTTTTACCAACAGCACGCTTTGGCACAACCTCCACGGAAGCCAATTCATCCAATTGCCAAGATGGTCCAGGTAAATTGACCCCTGAAAGCGATGCAAAAATTAAATCTTTGTCAAGAGTTTTCGAATATAAGGTATTAACATTAAATTAATTCTTTACAGAACAGAAAATAATTATTTAAAAGTTTTTTTTTTTTTTTGTAATTCCCAGGGTATAAATTTTTGAATTAAAATTTAAAGAAAATTTAATAACAGCAAAGTATTTTACTACGCCATTGGACAAAATATATTTCACTTTTTAAATACAATAATTAAAACACAAACAAAGGCCATCTTGCTTTTCTTTGCCATTTTTCTAATCACTCTACAATAAGAAAGATTGAATTTTAACTCTATACCTATAATTCAAGAATTTTTTGGCATTTTTATACAGAAGCAGATATACCCACAGAGGTAAATGTGCGCACTTTGGGGCACTTACTAATGAAACATTTGTATCCCCATTCAATAGACGAATACCTTCCATTCTTAAGCTTTTAAACACAGCAGTTGTATGACTATCAACAATATTTGGAGATTATAATTTTTAGAGTTTCTTATTTGACGATATTTCTTTAATATTATCTTGGTCCAGTTAAAAACTTAACAGAAAGCAAAAAATACGAAAATTTTTACACAGCACATGTTTTTAATTCTGCGCATGAAATCTTTAGAAAAAAAATTGAAAAAAATTTCAGGCATTTAATCTTTAAAGAATTTTATAAACTTGATAAAATTATCAGATCTGCAATGTGACAAATACATTTCAGAGTTCTTCATAATTACAAATTCTGAAAATGTAATCAGTTAAATATTTATAATTAATTTTTTGAAAGACTTTAACCTGTTTATTTTTACAGAGTTTTTCAATATTTTCTTTTTATGAATTACTAATGAACACAATGAATTCAGATTATGCATGTAATATTATTTACGTCAAGTTGCAATTTTCAAATCTGAACTATTAAATTTATAAAAAAGTATAGCAATTATGATAATTTTTGGATGTATTGGAATTCTTATAATAAAGATATTCTAAAGTTTTTTATAAAAAAACAAAAGAAAGTTACAGCGCAAAATGCATATAGAATTTTTTTTTTCCATTTAGAACTCTATCAAACAAATAATTTACCAACAGAAAATAGATTTGATTTAAGAAAGTTTTAAAATCGAAAACTGGGTTACTGAAACAAACACCTATTTTAAAAAAATATACGGATAAAAAATTTGTTAAATTCCAACTGGTAAGGGTAGATATTTCTTCCCTCCATAAATGATCAGTTGTCAGTTACTCAAGAGCAGTTGAGAAGTGAAGGCTTCAAAAAATTGCCACTGCAATTTGAGATTCAATTTAAGCTTTTCTAGTAATTTTATAATATAATTATCTAGGACATTTGAAATATTTAACACTTAATTTTAAAAATAAAATAATTTTAAAAACACTTAATTTTAAAAAATTGCATAAATAATTGAGAAGGAGTTCAATTTCTCTCATATGGATTTGAGGCTGCTGAGTATAAGGACTGGGGGGGGGGGTATAGATACACCCAATTGCTATACCCAATATAGTGTATTAAAACGTAAAGTGAATTCAAATAGTTTTGTTATAATGCTTTAAAAAGTATTTTCTGCGATGAGAAGTCTTGTCAATCATAAATGACTGATACGGCTCAACAGGAAAATATGGTGTCAGTTGCTATGACCGAAACGGCACTTAAAAGGGTTAAAAATGCATTTCTTATATTTTGCATTAATAAGATGATTTTTTTCATTATGATATTTCCTTTTTTCCCTCATGTTATTACAATTACTCAAATGGTATTAAAATAAAGTGTTTTTATTGAGGGCTTACAAGTGTAAAACGTAAGCGTACAAGCGTAGTTTGAGAAACATGCAGCAAACTTGCGTACGTTTCAAAAGTATTATTATATTAAATAACAAAAAGTAATTTTCTTTATTTTTATAAACAAATAAATGAAGTAATAACCAATTTTATATATTTAATCAGGTCATCTTCAACAATTGTGACTTTTATTGGATTTTGATGTATAGATACAAATTAGTCTGTCTGATAAGATATGCGTGTCACAAATGCAACTGGCAAAAGTCTTAAAGACTTTCTAGAAATTTGAAGTCGTATGAACTGTGGGCATTAAAAAAAATATCAATCTAATGTTTATCCAGCATAAGAATAGACGTGGCAACGCAACTTAAATAAATACAAATATTATAGTACGTTATATTATAAATACTAATTTCAAATAATTGCCCACAGAAAAAACATTTAGCCAGGGTATGAATGTTAAGTCCCAGAAACGACTTTTTCTATATTATTTCTTCCTGAACGATTAATAATATTCGGGAAATAAAATTATCCATACTTGATTATTGATGCTTTTTATTTGGCAACATGCGAGTGAAAAACATGTCAAAATTTACCTTGGTATTCCTGCCTTTCCTGCTGGTCTTCCTCTCTGTTTCGCCTCCTCTGGATAAAAAAATAAAAATAAATGTAGAAAATGGAAAATTAATTTCTTATAAAAACAACTGAACATCAGAAAATTCAAAATGCAATGATGTCTGCTCACTAATGTTTTGAAGCAGGCATACCAAACCGGAACCAAAACCTGGTTTGTAATCTGTTATAGTTCCTTGTCAACTTTCATTTCAATCGGTTAAAGTAAAATGCATATTCGATTTTCTTCTCTAAATTACGAAACAGAAAGTGTTATATGCGAGATGCTGAAAATTAAAATCTGAGCCCTTTGTGGCTTTGATCTAACTCTAACAAGATAGCACCTTTATTTGGACATAGACGGGATAATTAAAAAATACCATTCCTGTCAGCTCTCTTTTAGATATGCATAGAACGGCTTCATCAAATTTGGTTCTTGCATTTCTCCATTCATACAAAAATGAAGTTATTACTCTAATTTGCCTTATTCTTTTTTAACTTCCGATTTTCTCTACTAATAATAAATGTGTGCAAAATTTTGTTGGCGCTCTACAAACCGTACACCCTTTAACTTATAGTTACTACATTTTAACTTAGCATTTTTTGGAGTCATTTTAAAAAAATTAGAATTTCAATTAAGAATCACTACTGGTCAAATGTATTGCAAGTTTAAGAAATTTCATGTTTTTAAAAGAATAAACTCCCCAAAAGTAGTATTTTTTTTCCATTTAAAGTGATTTTTTCTAATAAAAATGTGGTGGTGAAGTTACAAGCTATTGCGTCATTCATCGTTAAACAATAATCTGCAACGATTGTGCCATTCTGGTAGTTTATTATAAAATCGCCCCGATTGCGAAGGATTTCATTTCGTTTGTTACGCTGTCAAAGTGCTTTCGCTGTGCATTGCTTTTCAATTTAAACTTTTCATTTCTTTTTAAAATGTGCGCATTAACTCGTGAGAAGTTCCAAACTGTTATTTTAATGCACCAAGAAAACATTTCAAATGTAAAGATTGCTCATCGGTGCGATTGCAGTGAGTCGACTGTTTCATGCTTCATAGATTCAAAATCGAAAATAAAAAGCCTATAATTTGTCATCTGAAGTTATCTTTAAACGTTCTGAGGCTCCATTGACACGATTATGCAGTGAAATTAGATATGTAAGTTCTGCTACACTTGCAACAGAATGGATTGAGTCCACGTGTTTGATGGACATACCCAGAATAGTTTACAGGAGGCTCTGTGAAACTGGTTACAAGGCACAAGTACCAAGAAAAATAGCAGTACTGATGAAGGCAAGGTGGAAAAAACGACTGGAGTGGGCCAAGGTGCACAAAAATTGAAGTATTTCAGAATGGAGACAAGTTATATTCAAGCGACGAATGTCGTTTTAATTGAATGTCTAACAAGCCTGGCCACGTTTGGCGTAAAGCGAAGCAGAGCATGAGGTCAGAATGCCTGGTTCGTACATCAAAACTCCCAGAAAGAGTAATAGTGTGGTGGTGCATGTCATATCATTCAACTGGACTTCCTTTGATACAGAGAACTAGGAATCGTGACAAGTATATTGGTGTGCTGAAGGATCAATTGCATTGTAGTGCTTGTGACATGTTCCCAAGGCAGAAAAAGATATTTCAGCAAGCTCTAGCATCCTGCCATAGATTGAAACAGATAAGACTTTAAAATTTTTAATTTTATTTCATTTCAATTCTGATCTTTATATCGAAACATTCTTTATTTTAGGTTAAGACTACATTTGAAAAACATGGTATTAATGTTCTCCCAAGGGCAGGAAACTTGCCAGATTTAAATTCCATTGAGAATTTTTGGAGTATAATGGGAAAGAAAATAACAGATTCATCTCAGATCAAAACAGCAACTTCAGGAAACAATAATTAAAGTTTGGCACCATGAAATAGCGTAAGAGATGTTGCAAAACATTGTGGATTCCATGCCTAACAGAGTCGCTGCTGTGATCGAAGCAGAGGTGGCCCAACCAAATATTAAATGCTTTTCAGTTAACTTGAACTCTTATTATTTTTTCTGATCAAAAGAACTTGCAATTTTTTCTTCATTTTAATCCAGGGAACCAAAATGGATTCCGATACTGAAAGCCTGTACATTTTGTTTGTATTTTAACCTTTTTGAAATTAAATAATTTTTTGGTTCAATAATTTAATTATATCTTGCCTTTAGACTAATTTAACATATTGACTTTTAAAAATATCACTTTAAATGAAAAATATTAATTTGGGGGGCTTATTCTTGGAAAAACGCGAAATTTCTCTAACTTGCAATACTTTTGAGATTAGTGTAAGCTGAAGTATGGCATTTTTGCACCATTATTTTCAAAAATATTGTTGCTCAAAGGTGAATTTTACATCATTTCAAAAAAAATTTTTAAATCATACCTATTTAATGGCCGACAAATTTTCAATTTTTTTTTTTTTAATTTTCAAACAATACACCAGATGGTTGCTATGAATATTTATTGTTTCAAATATTTTATCCTTTATTTTTTCGCCATTGTTAAAATCCCTGTTAAAAAAAATTCTGTTTAATATCTGTGTAATATTTAAGAATAAAAACGTGAAATTACTGTCGTATGAAATTTCGAAGGGCACTTACAGGACATTTGCTATTGTAATAGCGATACGATGTCATGGGACTATTCCTCATTAGAAAAATTCATGTACATAATAAACGGCAAAAGACAACTAAAACGACAGATTTAATATCTGACAGTTCCACGGAATCATGGGCATGTAATTATATCTAAACTCGAGTGACTGACTCAAGTTTTTTCGAGATATAACCACTATCCCCAGAAGCCAACTGATCGTTAAAGGCGACTAGTGTGCATTTGGGAACAGAGGTGTACTTCAAAAAGCTATTTAAATAAATTCATGGCTTATATAGCTGTAGCAAACACGGGAAGGAAAAAAAGCTAGCTCCTACTTACCTTGCGGCTAACCGGACGCTGTGGCACCTCTGGGTGAGCCAGTTCATCAAGTGGCACACCATCAAATGAACTGCGCCCAGAGGGTCCAAGTAAATCCTCCCCTGAAAGCGACGCAAAAATTAAATCTTTGTCAAAAGTTTTCGAATATAAGACACTAACATTAAATTAAATTTTTTACAGAACAGAAAACAATGTGCAAAGATTTATTTCCAGTTGAGTATTTTTTTTTAAATCCTCAGGACATAAATTTGTCAAATTAAATTTTCAAGGAAATGTAATAACAGCAAAGGATTTTACTACGACTTTGGACAAAATATATTTCATTATTTAAATGTAAAAAGTAAAACCCAAACTCAGAATACCTTGCATTTCTTTGAAATTTTTCTAATCAATCTACAATAATAAAGATTGAATTTTAATAATCTACAAGTACAAATCAAGGAATGTGACATTTTTATGCAGTAGCAGATATACCCACAGTGGTAGATGTGCGCACTTTGGGGCACTTTCGAATCACACATTTGCATCCACAGTAGATGAATAGCTCCCATTCTTAAGTTTTTAAGCACCGCAGTTTTATCATTGTCAAAATAATGCTTGGCGACTATCATTTTTATAGTATCTCATTTGATGGTTAATATTAGCTTCAGCTAGCTAAAAAGTCAACATAAAGCACAAAAAAATATGAAAGTTTTTACAAAATACTTGTTTTTAATTCTGCAAATGAAATCTTTAAGAAAAAATAATTAACAAAATTTCAGACACTTTATCTTCACAGAATACTGTAAACTTGATAAAATTATCAGAACTACAGTGTGACAAATATATTTCAGAGTCCTACACAATTACAAATTGTGAAAATGTAGTTTGACCTTTATCGCTTAAAATAAAACTTTTATAATTAGTCTTGTGAAAGATTGCAGAAAAGATAGTTTTGCAGAGTATTTCAATATTTTCCTTTTATTAATTACTAATGAATTCAATGAATTCAGAATACGAATGTAATAGGATTTGTGCCAAGATGTAGTTTTCAAATCTGAACTCGTAAACTTTGTGAAAAAGTATATCAATTACTATAATTTTTAGATGTCTTATAAGAATTTTTATAATTAAGATATTCCCAAGTACTTTATGAAAAATAAAAGAAAGATACAGTGCAAAATGCATATCGATTTTTTTTTCTTTTTTTTTTTTTTACCCCCATTTAGAATTTTACAGATAAGCAATTTACTCATAGAAAGTAAATATGATTTAAGAAAGTTTTAATATCGAAAAATGGGTTATTGAGACGGCTAACTTTTTGTTTTTTAATATGGAAAAAAAAAATGTTTGAATTCCAATTCGTAAAAGCAGATATTCCTTCCCTCCAAAAATGATCATATTGTCAGTTACTCTAAAGCAATTGAGAAGTGAAGGCTACAAAAAATTGCCGCTTGCCATTTAAAATTACTCAATTTAAACTATTCTAGAAATTTTTAAATTAGCTAGTACATTTTAAATACTAAACAGTCTTAATTTCAATTTTAAAAATTCCATAATAATTAAGGAGGAGTTCAGTTGTTCCAGTCTGGATTTGATTAGGGTACACTTAAATATTCTTAGGTAATCGCGAAACTGAAAAAAGTTTGTTAATAATATGTCAGTTTAGGGTGGGGAATGTCTCGCTTATTTCAACGAGAAGTCAATGGAACAGATTTAGAAAATAATTTAGTATTGTTAACTTTAAAATATTTTATACGCTATTGTAAAGGGGAAAAAATGCATTCAATAATTTGCTATATCACAAAATTATAGCTAACAAAAATATTTGGAATATATCAGAAATTTCTGATATATTACAACCGGTACCCATTTTACCCGCATTTCGGTGTTCCTCTGTTATAAATATTATGAGTAATAGATGGATAATAGAATTGAATGCTCAACTCCAACCTTCCAAGATTCCTTTAAATAGTAAGATTGCTCTCGGAAAATTGAAATTAAACTACAAATATTAAGAGAGATATTATTAAGAGAATACTATTAAGCTGCAATGCTAGGGATTAAAAATGAATCCAGATATAAGAGAAAAAAAAATATTTCAACCAAAGTCCATCAGTAAGCTGTTAATTAAAATTGGGGATTTCATTCTTTGATGAATTTTTTATGAAGATAAACCTTCCTTAAATGTTAAGGAATAATTTGCTTTACAATAAAAATATTTTTTTAATTCTGGTTTTGAATTTAAATATATTCTGAAATTGTATTTCATCTTGCAAATTATGGAAGATATTTAAATCTTTTGTTACTACGTGTAACATTCTGGCTTTTTTGTAACTAAAAATAAGCGAATGAATTCTGTTGGATTTTTCTATCTATAATGAAATGCCACAGAGTTTAACTATTTTTTTTAATTTTTATTTAACTATTTAAAGTACTAAAACATTCATAAATCTGCAACATTGATTTCTTCCAGTTCTATACTAAACCAACACACAGATATGATAAATTTCTCATGGATATAAAATAACTTCAATTAAGAACAGTTTAACACGCTAAGTTTGGCATGTTTTCCGCTTAGTCTGTCGTCACCGATTTCATCAATATGTTGGTGCCTGGAGATCCGAGTAAGACTGCATTATAATAACTTCAGAATACTTCTAGTATGTTTTTAAAGGCATTTCTCGAAATCTGTACGCAGCCTTCTGTTAGAAATCAATTCTCTTCATTCGCCTTTTGTGTGTCAACTTCATTCAATTTATGATCCAGTAATTAATATTAAGTTTTTTGGAAGGCAGTAAGTAATATGTTCTAAAAATCTTTATGATCTTCAACTTAGTACGATTGTGAATTAATTTCGAGGTATTTATAATAGATGGCGTAACTTATATTTCTTCAGACTATTTTAACTATATTCATGGTAAAGGTCTTTATTTCTTACATTTGGACATTTCTTACAAAGAACATTGGTCTTTATTTCTTACATGTCAGTTGGCTGAAGTATAAAAAAAAAACTTTTTTTCAACTTTGAAGATATTGAATTATGAGCCAACAAAACGTTATTTAAAAAAGTTCGTATTTTTAATTTTTAATTTAAAAAAAAATGTCATTGCGGCTGAAAATCTTCACATGCTATAAGAACCATACCCCATCCTTAAAAATGAGTGAATATTGGTTTAAATGCTTTAGTAATTATGATTCCAATACAATTTATGAAGAATTTTAGTCAACCGAAAAAAAAAAAATAAGAAACTGGAAGCATTACTCGACCAAAATTCATGTCAAACGCAAGATGAACGAGTTGAATCGTTGAATGTTGATCATACAACAATTTCCTAATCTTTAAATGCATTCGATGTAATTCAAAAGCAAGAAGATTACTGTATGAATTGATAGAAGACTATTTTTCAGTTGTGAACAAAAAAGGTTTTTTTTTTTTTTTTTTTTTTTTTTGTATGATTATGGTGAGGAAAAATGGATATGGATAACAATCGTAAAAAATCGTGGGTTTTACCCCCCCTTTTTTTTTACATCAACGATGACGGTGAATACTTATGCTCTATCGCTGATGGAATCAATTTATTATTACGTAAAATTAAGTGTTTTAATCGAAAGAAACCATCAATGGTAGGCGCTACCGAAGACAATTAAAACATTTGATCCGTGCAGTGAAGAAAAAACGGCTGCAGTTCGAGCAATGGCACGATAAAGTAATTTTCCATCATGTAAACTTTTGTTTGTTGTTCATGTAGTCTAAAAATACTTAGAAACGGTATTATAACCATTGGTCTACAACTTGCTCTATAGATCGGAAGATGTCATGGCTAAAAAGTACCTCAAAATCTAACGAAAATACGAAAAATCGTATCGACTGATAAGTAGCATAATAAAAAATGAGTTTTCTTTCGAGGTGGCATCCATAGATGGGAAGAGGTAGTGGCTAGTAATGGTAATGGGCAATACTTTGAAAAATAATAAAAGCAAACAATTTTCCATAAAAAAAGCCACGAATAAACAAAAAAATTCTTAAAAATTCACATATTTGAATTTTTTCAATAATAATTTTTAAGAAAATCTATGTTTTGTCAACCAATAATGACTGATGAGCTTGAACAAAAAAGATGCTGTCAGTCATTGGTGAATGATGTAGCCTAGATGAGAAGTAAATTGTCCGTCATAGATGACTGATGTTGCCCAGTAGGAAAATATGTCAGTCGCTGCACTTAACGAGTTAAGAATACATTTTTTATTTTTTGCATTAAGATGATTTTTTCAATATGATATTTCTCTTTTCCTCATATACGATCCGATTCAGAAAATATTAAATTAAAGTTTTATCATCGAGGGTTTACAAGTGTAAAATGCTAGCGTACCAGCATAATTTGAGAAACTTGCGGCAAGCAATAAAGCAAGGGAAAAAGCAATTACAAAATTATATCTTTATAATTATGAAACAAATTAATTGAAAAACTTACTTTCCTCAGTTTCCTGAGGTGAGACCGGCCTTGGGATGGATCTACCATTCGCCTGTAGGAGAAGAACAACATTGTAGAAAACGAATAATTTTGAAGACAAAAATATTAAAGAAAGAAAGACACAGGAACCCCCTCCAAAAATTAAAAACTATTAATAAGTTTATTGTTTTTAAAAATATTCCTAATGCTGAGAATTTTATGGCAAATATTTGCCATATGCTGTAAAGAATTTGTCCCAGAACAATATGATTATAGTAACACTTCTCTTTATGGTGACTTTTCTTAATTTAAGGAAATGGCAAGCTTGATAGATTTAAATTAACGAATTCTAAAGGATACAATTAGTTAATATAAAGTCCCCCACCCCCCGCCGGCAGGTTGCATGGAATCACGATTGCAGTAAACTTTGCAATATTCTACGATGTTTTTGCACAATGTATTCTTGATTTTGTAGTCTTCTTTCTTTTGCATATAATACGGGCCTCGTCAATAAAATCGTTGCCACTGCTGCACGTTATTGGTATTTTCGGATCGTTATTCCTTCAATTTTTATTTTGAATTTCGAATACTGTGCTTTGATATAAAATGAATATATCATGTCAGATTGGTTAGAAAAAAGTCCGGTCCTTTGAGGTTATATTTATTACCAGAAGTTCCATATTACTTGAATAAAAGAAGTGTTAAATATTTGAGGTGTTATGCATTTGCTATCTCTTTTCCATTGATATATCTACTCTGAATCTTCATACAAACCCGATCTTAACGTGATAATGGCGTAAAATTATATAGCATAATTGTATAAAATCATACAAATTATAAATACCAAGGAATAACAAATACTTTATCACAAACATTTTTTTTAATTTGCAACAATGTTTTCGAGACTCGAACTTTCCAAACATATTACGAAAATGAAGTAAGACAAAAATATTAATTTTAAATTTTGATTTGAAAAATTAAATTTGAATTATTTGAAAAATTCACCGAGACAGTTATTATTTAACTGTCCAAGCTGCTGAGTTAACTATTCAAATGTTATATCACATGTAATATAATAATAAAAAAACGATACTCTAAAAATTCTACGTGTATTGACATTATACAAAGACGAAATGCGTAGAGTGAAATTCAAATCATTGGATTTTTAATATTGCAAACTTATTATAAAACGTTAAATAAGACTCGAAATATGTTGAAAAAATAATTTTAAAAAATATTTCTCAATCTTTCCAACAAAAAGAAGAAAATTTTTTGAAATCAAAGCGAGAAATTATTTCTAAAAGTAAACTTATGTTGTTGCTTATCTCCCTTGGATTGAACACCCATTCAAACCAAGACAAGAGATCAGGAAAAGAGGGGTGCAGTCGCTTCTGGGGGTAAAGACCCCTGAGCACCGAGGGTAGAAGTCTGACTTTATCATATGAAAATGACACACACTTGCTTGCACAACCCCTTTCTACAGGGGGCTCCTTCACACACCTCATAGATAGAAACACAGGGTGGAGAACAACCATGCCCGAACTTGGACTCGAACCCGGGATGCCCAGATCACTGAGAAGATTCTCTACCCCTAGGCCAAGACGCAGGCAAGTAAACTTATTCTTGCCGTATGTAAGGATAATACTTCAAATAGGACTAGCATCTTATAGTATTCACCGAGATCTGAAATATCGATATTCATCAAAAATCGAGATTAAATTTTTTTATGGTTATATTTTCAATGTATTCTTACGTATAAAAAAAAGATGACCCATAATACAAAACGAGGTAAGAACTTAGTAATGAAAACATTTTTTTTCTGATGAATTTTTTTTTTAAATGGCTAGGAATAGGTGGCGAAATTCTTCACATGATTACTGATAAAACTAAATGAGAGTGATAAATTTTCTTGTTGTCTCTCCGCAATAAAAGTGTTATGCTGTTCTCCATTTTTTTTTTTTTTTAATTGTGGATCTTGGGAAAGGCCACAGATATCTTGTACGGCATAATATGAAATATTAACCGTGGGCGTGAATTTAGCCCTTTTACTAAATATGTAATATTTTGCTGCTAATTCCCCGGCAAATTCATAAATACCAAAAATCGGATATATATTTTTGGACAATTTTTTTATTGAAATCAGAAATTAAATACAAGTAATATATAAAAAAGAATGTTTAAGTCCATTCCTACTTAGGTCAGCAAAAAAATTATTTTAGTTACGTTTTATTAAATAATTACAATTAATATAAATATGTATATACATATGATAGAATTACAACATTATGTGGCAAATTTTTTTAATTGAATTCCTACTTATTTTTTAATATTTATGTATATCTTATATAATATTTATGATCGGGTGTAGCGTCAGTCATCTCAAAGCTTGGCGATATGGCGACGGATTTGGCTATCAAATAGAAATTATCACTAATTTAATTAATTAATTCATATTTGAAAAAAAACTGTATAAACATCAATTGTCATCCGGTTGTGTGGTATTTGCGATCAATAAATTTCCCACTACCTCATTAAAAGGCATCTTTTCCGCTCAAGGCTTAGAAAAGGCTACTACATTATAAACTTTATCTTTGCATGTAAGATTTGGCGATTTTACAATGTACGCCAAATGGTAATCAAATCACTATGAGAGAGTGAGAATGATACTCCTTGTCTCTGACAACGAAACGAAATTTCCATGAGAAAAATGCTTAAGACCCTTACCACGTTTCAGACGAGTGTTGAAAATAATAAATATAAAGTGTGAGAAATTTGCTTTGAAAATGTATTTATTAAAAAGGAACACGTTTATAATTTTCCCAAACGGAAAACATTTATAAAAATTATAATTATGATGTGCATAATACAAATTTAATCTAATAAAATGAATTATAATTTTTAGTTTTATGAGAATTTAATCTTTATATATCTCTTACGGTTTAACTTTATTTAACAAAATGAAACAAAAAAAAACACAGAAAGGGCTTTAAATTCAAATTTAAATGGATATCAATGTTTAGTTCTTTCTATATGTAGGTATGTTTTTATGCATATATATACCACAAGCTGATGCTTGAAATGACCTAATGTATTTTTTACGTAAATGCTACGTTTTTTTTTTTTTTTTTTTTTTTTTTTTTGGCAAAATAATAAGCGTTTTGGGATAAAATAAATGATAGAGCCGCATTGAAAAGGGGCAGTCGACTCTCCATGACCGAATGATCATAGCACTGATCTCATAATCAAGAGATCGTAAGTTCGAATCCCGCTAGAGACAATGCAATTCACAGTCTGTGTCAATATTTAATTCCTTGATTTTATGTTTTCTATTATTTCATGTTCCAGAAGATTCTGGACATTTCTTTAGTGTACCAGAAAAGTGTTCTGGACTTTTCTTACTGTCTCCAGAAAAGTATTCTGGAACTTTCGCTGCCAGTATAAAAGCAGAAAATCAGTCAGTCACTGTATTCTCAGTTCAGAGTTGAGTTAATAAATTGGCTTAGCTTTACTTTTTGTGTGTGTCATTGAGTTCCATACTAAAGAACCTACGTGACAATAGGAATCCTATTATTGACTTTAAAAACAGCTGCTGCTTAATTCTCAGGAGGAAAAAAAAAAAAAAACATTTTCAATAAGAAAATGTTGTTAATTACTGAAACTCCTTCAAATCTGAAATATATTACTTCATTTTCTAACTTATTTTACTGTCACATTTAACTATACATAACCCAATGTTCCACAAACGACATTTAAATGCAGCATGTAGAAATAAAGAAATGAATATAAAACATGAATTGAAGAAAAATAGCTGTAAAATATATTGTTACGCAAATGCTAATACACATTAAAAAGCATTTTTTAAAAGTTTTTATGAAAGCAGTGACCAACTTAATTTTATATATCATATTTATGGTTACTAAAGTTTACTTAGCTTATTCTTGATCGCTTACTCACAAAAGCTTATTGAACTTCAAATTCTATTGGATATGTAACATTTACTACTGTAATAAAAATATTATACTATTCCGCTTTTTGTTCAATACATCTCTTTTAATTTTCAGTAATATCAACAAAAATGGGAACTTGAAAAACGAAAGTGTTTAAATTTCACCTAATACAAAAACCTTCTTATTGAGCATTGTTTATGTGCATTACAGATAACATTCTTATCTAATATTAATTAATTTCACTAACATTGACCCTTATACATGCAATAATTTATTACATTAATGAGAAACAGGATTTAAAAATGGATGCATTTTATAAAAATTACAACGATATAACTTCCGAAAAATTAAAGCACAAAATTGATTTTAGCATTTAGATAATATTAAAAAAAATATCTTTTTAATGATATCAATGCTTTAATCTAAAAATTAAGTTTCGATGTTTAACAAGTTTTTAAAGAAATATTTTAACTTTATTTTTCAACAATATATTTCACACAAAATAAAAATAAAATTTAATCTGCATGTCCATGGGAAAAAATTACCTTTTATCAACCTGTTGCCATCACATTAAGAGAAGTTCAAATTAAAAAAAATAAATAAACTATATTGTAAATTAAATATATAAAAGTGTAAAAAATTTCAGCAAGTGTCTATATAAAGCGAAAAAATTTGAAACATTTTCTAAAAAAAGTAAATGGAGGAAAAGATTTCTATGACCTTTTACAATAAAATAAAACAGCTAAATTTAAGGAACATGGTATAATATATCTATTGGATAATCACTGTAAGCAGCACCCATCAGTTAATTTTAATCAGGGGCACGCATCTACTAACAAAATGATCTAAATGAACTAAACCATTATATTTTATGTTACTTGAGTCAATAAATACTCCGATGAATTAAGAATTTTAAATTTTTACATAGGGCCTTTACATTACCCTTTGTAATCCTTTTAAGAGTGATAAAATTATGTAGATTAATTTTCTGGGAAAATTCAACTTAAAAAAATTTATATATATATTATTTTTTGGAGCAATGAACAAGTTGTCTTATTCAGCAAATATTTATGCATCAACTTTTCGGAGGGCTAAGGATTAAATAGAAATCTTTGAACTTCAATCAACTAAATCATTTATTAAACCTAAATAATTTATGAAATTTAAATATCACTCTTCTATAAAAATTGGCAACTTTATAACACTTCATAGTCCGTTTCAAAGAAGATACGCCAATCTTTTACCAGGATTACTCAACAGTGATTGGCTTATGATTATGAAAATATTGATTGTTCTAATATT
>JAPMOR010020541.1:124031-183116 GCA_026543865.1 Argiope aurantia
AGGACAAAAGGACTGTGTAAAATTTAAACTTCATAATTTTTTCATAAGAACATTTATTGACTGAAATCAAATAAAATATTTTCATTTGCATCATTTAAATGTAATCAATTTTGAAAGTAAAAATAAAAACTGAATTTTACGATGAATTAGAGAAATTTTTGTTGAGTAATTCTTTAAGATATTGTATAAATTACAAAAATTATTCTGCATTGCATATACAACTTCAATGCTGAGCGACTCTACATTCAATTTTCATATTCATAAAAAGATGTGTTTGGTTTCAATAAAAAATGTTTTTATATTAATTGTAGATTAACATTTCCACTCTAATTTAACATACAAATTTTATGAGCTCTGACAGAAATTAGTAAGGGATAAATAGTACAATGAACAGAACTGTTTAAAGCCCACATAATAGTACGACTGAATTATATAATTCTCAAAATCTGAAACTTTGATAGCTAAATATTTTGCAGAAAAAGCTATAAAGAGACCAAGTTACATAAAATATAAAATTGAAAATTTTAGACATCTTTTATCCTGGTGAACTGCTGGTCACCATAGACGGTTAGTTTCTTAATAAAAATATTGTGTAGTGAACTATTGTAATATACATACACACACATACATTTTTTCCCTTTTATGAGTATAGATAATAGCGATTTTCAAGAAAATTCATTCAGAAATATGAGGATGTTCAAATATTAGTAAATAAAACAGCTATAGATTCGCTTATATCTTACTTCTTTTTAAATGAATTTAATTCTGCTATTTATTTTTCTGATAAACAACAGTCTTTTCTATTAATAATAGAATTAATTATCATTTATTGCAAGATATATAAATAAGATATATGTATGTACAAGATCTCATAAATGCAAGATCAAATAAAATTTTTACAAAAAAAATAGACAAAATAGCATCGATTTCTGAATTATATATATATTTAAAAAATACAGTTATAAAAATATCCAGAAGGGAAAAAGCTACGAAAATATTCTTATTGTATTTTTTTTTTCTGGCCCTGCACTTGAAAATAATATTTGTGATTCTTATTTATTTTTGTATTTCCACCTTTATTTAATTTCCAAAATGGAAATTTTATAGTTTTGATTCCTTTGGAGTAATATTTTCACAGGATGCTGTGATTTTACTTCTGCAATTCCATTATCACCAATTAGCCCGACCGAAAATGCAGCTATGCAAAACTGGGTTTACGAATAAACCGTCACCCCTATAGATGCGCGCCAAGTTTTCTTGCCAAAGGTCCAAATCCCAGAAAACCTACAATGCAACAGGGGTAGGGAATAATTTATTGAGCGCAAGTTCCCCATTCCCATTCAACCACCTTCATTCATTCCAGGCACATTTTCCACAGACAGATTCCTTGCCCTGAGTAACTAAGATGCTTACTTTACTATTTCTTAATTGCAATACGGAACAGAATTAGGTGTGAATCACAGATGATTCTAATAGTGAATAAAACAAGGAGATATAATTTATAATACATAGGCATGTTCTAATCGCATCAAATTCTGCAGAGAATGAACTTTTCACCCAAATATGAAGGTTGCGGCTCGCATCTAGCCTTCTTAAATTTAAAAGGATATAGAAGAACAAGGCCACTTCAAACTTGATCTCAATTTCAGACTTTCCGTCGGGTCATTTTCTTCATTTTCACCCGGATTTAGTTACATTTGAAAAGTTTAATCATTTTTAAATTATAATTTAAACAAGTAATCCCAGGAAATGTTTATCATATTGAATATAGCAAGCTTCAAAATATATTGCAAATTCACATGTATCGTATTTTAAAAGTTTTTTTTTTTTTTTTCATAGGAAAATTTTTATGGAATAAATACTTTAGCGCGGGAAAAATAAGAACTTATTTCATGGACAATCACGAAAGCATTTCAAATAAATATATAGTTAGCTTTATTTTTATATTTGATTTCGGACTAACCAAAACATATGCAATTTTAATGATAGATTTGTTTACGATATTTCATCATGTGTAAAACGCTAAATGTATCAAATTTTCAAGCAGTTTTATCTCAGTTTGCAAAGTTGTTATTACTATAAGATATTTATGAAAAATACAAAAATAAAATCAACATTTTTGAATAAGCTAGTACCTCTCTCAACCGCTCATTTTCTTCCTTCAGCCTTTCATTTTCGGCTGTCAGCCGATCATTTTCTTTTTGCAGAAGCGTTATTAGCGCTCCTGCATCCTCAGAAATCTTCCTCCCGGATTCGAAAGCAGCTAAATACTCGCACAAAATCTGTATAAATAGAAGAAATACCAATTTTAGTTTCACATGAAGAATACAAATTTAAAAAGTACTACATATAAGTTAGAAAACTGTTTTGAGACGACTCATTCAGAATGACACTTCGGCTGCAGCTACAAATATCTGAATCATAAATGAGTAAGTTTTAAAGAGAGAAAAAAGGAGATTAAGAGAGTTTTCTCGCACATTTCACAAAAGCAAAAAAAAAATTATTATTCTGTTGTAATTTATAATCTAGTTTTGTTTCTTACGAGTTGCCTTTCGGCTACCTTCCTATTCACTTACATTAAAGCTTGGTTTTGTTTCCTTTATCTAATTGGAGGATTTTTTTTTAATCAGAAATACCTATTTTGCTAACCTTGCAAAGAATCTAAATCTAAAAATGAAATTCATTCATTTTTAGATAAGACCAAATCTAAAAATGAAATATTAAAATTTTCTTCCTGTCCTTTAAATTTTATATTCATTTAATATTAACCTTTTACCCTGGGGGAAATGATTAACCAAACATTGTTATTCACTGAATACAAGGGTCTTACGAGTTATTTTTATAGTTTCGAACTATAAAAAATATTATTGCAGATTGATTTTTTTCCCCCGAAAAATCAACGTGCAGCTTCTTACAAAATATCTGGTTATATATTTTTTTAATTATTGAAATCAAGAAACGGGAGAATGATGCGCGTTCTAGAATGGCGTATGTGAGGAACTCCTCAAAAAATATCGGTAACTCTTTGCTATGGTTATGGTCTTAAACTAAAAATAAATTGTTACTATTTCTGAAATAGATTTATTAAATTCCTTCCGCACGTCCTTGACGATTACTAGTGGAAAAATTTAGGGCCTTAAAAGCACAGGATAGTTTTATAGTTGTATGAGGCATTCAATAAAATAAATGTGGCTTTAAAAATATTTTGAGTACATTAGATGCACTTTAGGTGTTTATTTAGAATTTTTTACAATAATTGAGCACATTTAAGTGATGTATATCGTTTGTTAATTAAAATCATTAAAATCTTTTCTCTTCATCATTTTAGTTCTTAAAACTACAGTTCTTATAATTTGCATTGTACAAACATTTTTAATAAATATAGATTCTTTATTGCTGTTTCTGGTTAAACAACAAACCGCGAGCATGTTCAAGACAATACTTTCATACAAATATCACTTCTGCCTTACACGAATTGCGGTACGAAACCATTATCCAATGAGTTGGGCAAGTGTATGACATTTTTTTAGGTTCTCCCAGTGACCCTGAAGTTGTTTGCTGGACTACTAATTTACACAAGCTTAACTCTAAAACTAATTCATTTATAAGATAAATATTTTTCCAATTTTTAATCTTGCCAGTGCGAGTAGTTAAAATGAAATGCATCTAGTATTTCTGGCAAACCAGCGGGTCGCCAGAGGCTTCTGATCAAAAATATGTGCATCCAAATCGAGAGAAACTGATAGAGACAGAGGTTAAAATCTCAGCAAACAGAAATATTTTTAAAAAATTGAATTATCTTATTTCACATATGTTAAATATTTAATGAATTTAAAGAATTTTCTTACTTAAGGCATCATTTCTTTATAATAGTGTTTTCAGATCATGTTTTAATTTTATTTTAAACATGTTTTAAGAAATATTTTCTGCATTTGTGTGTCTGTTTTTTTATGCATTCCTCAGTTTATTTCTACGAATATTATTAATATTGTTATCATTTCTCCCCTATCAAATTCATAACCACTATGTTACGAAATAAATATTAGTAACAATGTTATAATTAAGTACTAAGGATTAAAATATTATTCCTCAGAAATGCACAATTATATGAAATTCCAGAATACCAAAACTTCAAAATGGGGTTCTGTTTAAAAGCATGTTACAAAAAAAAAAAAAAAAAAAAAAAAGTACTTACTGCATTTAGCTGCTCCCAGGTAGCTGCAAAGGAGAAAAAACATCGATAAGAAAAAATTGTTATGAATTAATTTTCAATGCACGTGAATTGCTTATTTCGAATTCTGATCATTTATAAGCGTGCGAAACAAAGAGGGACATTTCCCATACGCTTCAACTTTGATGGAACAAAAATAATTTTCATTTCATTAGTTGCTCATTCAAAGTTGTTTCTGCAAAAGTCCGTCCATTCAAAATCGAATGCGAGTGTTTGAAGAATCCAAGACTCGTTTATAAAAATGTTAAATGCCAAGGGGCGATATGTAATGAGTAAAATGAGCGCACTGCTGAAATTTTTTTGTTGGGCCTTTATCTTTGACGTACAAGGTGCATTTTTTTAATTACAATTCTTCTTGTCGCTTTTCAACCGCACTATTTCATTTTGACTCGAAATGAATAAGGATAGTTTAGTTTTGTGGATTATCCCCCCGATTTCGCTGATAATCTTGCTTCTTAAATAGTTAAAAACCAATATACATTTCCATCTTTCATCTTCCCCCATTTTAACGAAATCATCCATTGGCGCAAGCACAAAATAGAGAATAGATAGTATACGAGACATTACAGGGGAGAAAAAAAAAAAGAGCACATATATTCGACTTTTACTTAATTATATTAGAAGTATCCACCCTGTGATATGCGGTATATTATCTAGAGCATGTGAATTATATCAGGAAACACGATTTATGGGATTAAATTAAGAAATATGAAATAATTTTACTTCTAAAATTCATATGAAGCATGAATGGAATACAGGCATAAAAACAACAGCGAAAGAGTACTAAGAAATAAGTGCTAAAAAGCAATCGATTTTAAAATTTCCCACGAATTTAAAATTTGGGGAAAGGACATAGTCACTTTATGCGTATATTAATAAGCAACAACGCTGTAAGCTTGACGCAGCTCCAGATACGAGATTGGATTTGTCCACAATTAAATTTAACTCTTGTTAACTCAGATTTATGAAAAAAAAATTAAATATTTCAAAAGCCGTTTTCATTTATTTCTACGTGGATCTGATACTATAAACAATCGGTAATTGAACTCTGCACAATATTTTCGCATACTCACTAACAAAGCCGTTATTCTAAAAGTTCCTTGTATGACAAGGGCGTGCAAAAGATACGAAATATTTATTTTTGGCGTGAATTTAGCATTTGTACTGAAACTATCATATCATCCTTGGAGAGTTTTTTTGATGATTAATCCCACGCATGTGGTTAATATCTGAAAAACGAATTTGTATTTTGGACACGTTTTTTCCAATCAATTGGAACAAAAATTTGACACAAAGCTACGTTTGTAGTTGTAAAATTACATACCAATTTGATGTATTTGAAATCGTTCCGGTTTTGAATGATCCCGCTAGCATGTCGCTAAACATTGTTGATTTGGACAAACATTGTTGCATTTGGTTCAAATTTTGACATTATAGATGTTAAATCTGTGTACCGAATTTTATCCATCTGGCTCTGTTCGTTTTGTAATTATTGTTTTAACTTATATTCAAACAATCGGACAGACAGACTTCTGAATAGTTAGCTTATCATTTGATCGAAATACAAATTTAATATCGAGACCGTATACCAAATTTCATAGGTCTAACTCGAAGTGGTCACAAACAATAACAATTAAGTGTAATACACTTGTGCATAAGTAGATATCCTGTTAAGAGTAGTTTGACAATCTTCCTTGCAATTAAACTCCTTTCATTTGCCTTTAATTTCCTGAACAATTACTCAAATATTGCAACCGTTAAAAATAAAGGTAAACAAACTTACGATTCTGAGGGAGCGGTCCAGAAAGGGATGTTGCTCTGGAAGAGATCTGGAATAGATCGAAAAATATATATATAATTCAATTTGCATCATTTAAATTAAAATTATTGGTTAACTATAGGATGAAGAACATCTTAAAAACAAAAATGCAAAATAAGGGTTTAGTCAACATCGAAATATATATGCTACACATTATACCTGGAACTCAATTTTCGGCTTTATGTATACTTTGATGCTATATCCCTGATCTGCGGTACTTGGTACAGAATTCGAATATTTCACACTTTTTTGAATGTGCACCTTAAATACTGTCTAACCTCTTTAGCTTAACAAGTGACTCACATTACAAGCAAAATAACGTACAGAAACACTCTTATTTAAACAGCGATGCTTCATCTAACTAGTGGTTAGGAGAACTGTGACGTCACATACCATGGTCTGTTTTGAGCGCTTATTTGAAGACATATCTACATGGGAAAAGCTTTGACCGTATCGATATAAGGGTTTCGAGATTCCGAAGCAAATGCCGAGGAGCTTTAACGCTTTTAGTAACGAACGATGGTATAGTCATATCGCTGACTCTCCTACCCGCTCAAAGGCACACCCATAAATAATACTGAATGACCGGACCGCTGCAACAGCAACACTGGCGGGAACTGTGGTTGAGTCTTAAGGGCCATCACCGGCCACGGTACAACCCTTCTATAAGGAAGTACATCCCATCATCGTTGGGAGGAGCCAGACCCGAACCTTTTCGTGTATCCTCCAGGGTGGCGAGAACTGACCACCATGTCAGAAGCATCCCATCCTCATTTCGAGGTGCTCCCCCCAGGAACGGTATGTTGTTCTTTCGCAAAATTTGTGAAAAATGCCAAAGACGATCTACCGTTATGTAAGCGAGGGTACTTTTCAAAAAATATTCAAATAAACTTGCATTCATTTATTCTTCCGTTAATTCGTAATATACTTCCTTTTAAATTTTTTTATGAGCGTTTTCCGAAATCCTAGCAAATTCGTCAAATTAGGCTGGCATTCCTCGCAAAAGTATGATACTTTCGTTCTGCCAAAAACTCCACTCTAATGCAATTAAAACCGAGTTATGAAAATTTGAATTCCTGTATTCCATTTCTATAAAAGCATGATTTAAACCCTCTCCATCCACTGCCGGGATGAAAACTGCCAATCAGCGCTTGGACTAATTGTCTAAAATAATGAAACTGTTGATAGTCCTAAAATAATGATTACTCAAAGCTCGGTTGTGATTGATCGCAAAAGATTGAAACATAATATTGTTAAGATAACTTTACTGAATGATTTATAGGATTAAAGGACTGTATAAAATTTCGACTTCATAATTGTTTTCAGAAATATATTTAATGATTGAAATAAAATAAAATATTTACTGCATTTAAATTTTTGGAAGGTAAAACTGACTTATGATGAATCAGAGAAATTTTTATTTTGAGATATTGTATAAATTTTAAAACCGTCATATTCTGTGGTACATGTAAGATTACAATGCTGAAGGATTCCACCTAACTATAGCCATTTTAAAAAATATATATGCTTTTTCAGCAAAAAAAAAAAAAAAAATTATTGAAGTATTTTCTTTTCCATTTCAAATTCAATTTTAAATCTTATGGTAGATGGCAGAAAATTAGAGAAATATATAGTACAATGAACAAAACGTCGGAAAGCTTCTATAATAATATGAATTGTGACTATCGAAATATTAAGCTTAAAAATATTCTGCTGAAAAAAGCTATTAAGGGACCAAGATACATAAATAATTAATTGAAAACGCTAGAAAGCACTTATTTGGCGAACACGATGGTCGTCTAAGACGGCTAGTAAATGATAAATTACATTATAAATTTGCTTCATAATTTCTTTTTTCGGAATGAAATGCATTGTCCTATTTGACATGCATTTCTACTGAAAAATTATTTTGCTTTACGAGTGTTTCGTATGATATAAAAAATAATTTGAAATCGTTGCATTCATTTTGATTTTACCGATCCATTTTCTTTTGGCAGTATACACGTTCGTAAGGTAGCCTAGCATGCTTTATCGGTATTTTCAAAAGGCATTATGCACAGTTCTTTAAGTGGGCAGCATAAATTGATTATTTTCAATGATAAGACTTCGACTTCCAGAAGGCAATGAATGAGTCCATTTTTTAAATCTACAGATCTTCAGAGAATGACACTTAAATATTGATATTTATGGAAAACACCTGTTGAGTTCCCAAAACCCGAGCAGAAAATTGAAATGACCTAAGAACCCACTTGTGTATTGAACTGTTTAATAGAAATTTCGTGGTTAAAAATGAAAATTAAATGTTTCCTTCTGAATTCAAACTAAGCTTTCGATTATTCACTTAATTCCTTAATTGAAAAATTTAGATCGGAACGTCGTTCCTAGTTTTATCAGATGTTTTTAATGTGGCATCTCGATTCAGTTATTATATTTATTTTTACCTTCAGCTTATTCATTTCAACTTTTATGAAATAAGGAATGAAAATGGTTCTTTGCTCCGCATCGCATTTGCTGCTTTGTAAACAAGGATTATACAGGGACCATAACATTTGAGTAATGTAATGATGACTGATTGAGGTGATATGAAATATGGATCCCTTTTTTATCAGTCACGTAAGGGATTTTCCAAAATGGGCTTCATTGCAGGGAGGAAAAATCTATTTTAAATATTTTGACGAAAACTAGTTCTTTGCAAAATATTTTATACGTTTTATTTACATGTTTACAATATGTTTCATTTACAAACTTATTATTCATCAAATTACTGGAAGTAATTTACTAAACTATTATAACAAAAGCAGTAATTGTAAATACATTCCTGGGCATATATCCCGTTTTTATACATATAGATAAATATCCTGTCTTTTCCTTACCCTTTGAGAGCTCCTTTTAGCCGTTTTCTTGTGGGCAAGTAAGTAGCACTTCTCTTATGGGCATTCAAGAGCAACCACTGACACTACAAAACCTTGGTATCCATGTTCCATTTCCCAGATATTTTGGTGAAATATTTTCTCCCTATTTTGTACTGCACCAAGCAATAAAACCAAAATTTTTAGGAAAGTTGTCCAAATGGGAGTTTTAAGAAATGCCTTTTTACATTCATCGAACTGTTCAATTTTATTACATGTTATCCCATGGCCATTTTCAAGTTGAAACACTTAAAAGTTCCTGAAGAATTTTTTTTCTACTTCTAAATTTCTTTCTGGACTTGTTTCTCATTCATTTTCATTTTACTTTTAAACACTTCGCCTTTAAAACTCTTTCGAATATTTGAACTGATGAAATGACTTTCTTTTTATATTACTTCCGAAAGTCTTGGAAGCTTGTTGCCAAAGAAGATTAAAAATTTGAAGCACTCTATTTTGATAGTCTTAGAAAACTGTTTCATGAAGCCAAATTGAATGTGAAGTGGTGGCAAAAAAACTCCTGATATCAAAAAAAACTTTCCTCTTCTACACTTTTGTTTCGAGATTTTCATGCTTTCGTGTCCTGCCACATCTTCGATGTATATTATTCCGATTGTTTCTTTCACGCAAGAAGCACGGTCTCCTGTCCTGCTTGTTGTCCAAGAATTGCGGAAAGAACTTTTAGATCATCGCATATCGTTCTAACCACTATCTTTTAATTTGAATTGAGTGAGAATCAAAGGCTAAATTTACCTAATATTCTTTCAGACACACAGAATATTTTAACAGCCATGAAGTATATTTGCGGCAATTGTGTAGAACTTCTTTGAAGCTACTTTCTACCGATTTAAAGAAAGAGCTTCCACACATTCACTTTATAATGAATATTATTCATCTCCAACAATAAACAACAAAACAAATCATGTCATTATTTTGGGAAAAACTGAATAGAAATATTGAAAAAAATATTTGTAGAGATTTTGGAAAAACAATTTATTTCTGAATCATGAAAAAACTGTATAAGGAACCAACGAATAAGAAACGTTGTGAAAGTATCCAAATGTATTTTGGATATATTGCTTGACTGTTCCCGATAGCACTCGAATTTTCGCAATTAATGATTTATGATAGTAAATGTTCACTCTTTAGTGGATAATGCATTAAGGTGATGAAAATTTTTTTAAATCAATTCGTGAAAAAATGGTATAGGATGGAATTTGATTTTTCCTGAAATCGGTATCCAAAAATCTATTCGAATCTACGAAACGCTGTTTTTAGATGCAAGTGTGCGCTGTTAAAATTTTCGGAAATATTGACTGATCATAACGACCCATTTTTAGATGGAAATAGTTTTGAAAGCTGCCATCGCTTGAAAGTTAGGAGGCGAGAGCGCTTTCATAAAACCATTTCGACATGCGTTAGTTACTTTCCCCAAGATATTATAATACTTAATTGCTCTTATACTAAGATATGCAATTTATTCTTTTACCGAAGTAGAAACAAACTGCCTTCGCCTTCCAACATTACTATTCTCATGTTGCATTAATAATTGACATTTTATTGCTAATGTCATTTGCATAGGCATAAATCAAATTAAAAATAAAATTCTCTCGTTTTATTTTATATCGAGTGCATAAATATAATTAAGCCATTTTTTTAAATAGATGGCATTGGAAGCATTATTAAACAACAAATAAAGAGTAAAAATTTAAAAAGTTTGACAACCTTTAAAAATGAGTGTGCAACTTTTGATTAACTTTTAAAAAATACATATTTTTAGCTTAGAAAACATATCTATTGTGTCTAATAAATAGCACGACATAAGTTATATTTTAGATTAACTATACTTAATAATAATAATAATAATAATAATATCATGAGATGCAAATTTGGATGAATTACTTGATGAAACCATCAATAGTGAAGGGTAGAAGTAAAGTCGATCAGTTTGAAGCCTTGAAGGAGAAACGCTCCGAATATGGTAAAACACAAGGTTGTATCCAATACAATGCTCGTTCACATGTTGCTAGATCATTGAAAGAAACTTTGGAATAACTTCGCTGGGTTGCGTTACCATACCTGCTGTATTTGCCAGTTGTTCCGCCTTCAGATTACTGTTTCTTTCGCTCTATGCTGAGCTCTCGTTCTGGAGTGAGGTTCAGTTCCCATGCAGACATCAAGAACTAACTCGATTGCATTTAAACCATCACTTTTTCTTCGCGGAATTCTTTGTTGCCCGAAAAATAAACGCATTATAGTTTGAGGGAGATATTTTGAAGAAATTGATCTTTAAGTCTTTTTAAACTAAAAAAAAAAGGCGGATTATCATTTTGATACATTCGAATGGTAAAACGATGAAAGCAGCATCCAACAGTTTTTCCCTTATCAGTCGTTTAGCAATTTTCTTTTGGACAAAATGTAAAATCAGTGACGATAAAATGATTATTCCTCTTTTTTATCATTGAATGGCCATTTTATATTCATTCATACGAACAAAGTAACATAACGCAATTTTGGTAAAATGTATAAAACTGTTAGAAACGATGGAGTACATTCATATTCAGACCTTCAAGAAGAAACAAGAGAATTTCAATAATTATTGTATGTTCCAAATGAGCGACTATGTAAGTGCTTTTGAAAAATTTGCTTTCAATTGAAATTGGTTGAAGTGTGTGTGTGTGCGCGCACGTGTGTGTGTTTGCTGTGTTATTTTATTAAAAAAAATTTAGTGTATTGTCTCGTATTGTAAATTAATATGTTATTTATCAGCATCTATCAGCATACATTAAAAATTAAGAAAAAGGAATTGATAAAACATGGAACAGAAAGCTCAAATTCCTCGAATTTTCCATAGTATAACAACCAATATTCTTTTGAGAAAAGAAATAGTGATAGATAATTTTAAAAAAATCATCTATTGCTTTTTTAAGGTGTATGTACACACTAGAAGATTTTTTTTTTAATTTTAACTTTAAAAATCCAGTTTTTTCACAGATGGTCATAAATATATGTTTAAACTCATTTCAGTGAGAAAAATCCATTTTACACTAATTATTAATTAATTAATATTTAATGAGCTAATTAGCATATTTTTTGAAACATCATATCTTAAATTCTAATAGTTATAAAAATATAGTTTTTTTAAAAAAAATTTTTTCATCAACGATGAATAGAAAAAGCCAGATTTTTTCTGTAATTTTAGCTTTTAAAGCTATTAAAAATTTATTTCTATAAATATAACTTTGATTGAGGCACAAAACCTCCACTGTTTCATACAGATTGTTTTGATATATAAATAAGGAATGAAGCACCAAAGTGGAAAAATATCATTCTTCATAAAATGAGTTTTTTTTAAAGATACCGAAACTAAAGTTTTTAGTGAAAGTACCTGAAGAAAATATTGACAACATCTTGGTATCGTTTGAAAGCTAAAGCATCAGAAAACATTTTAAAGCAATTTTAAAAAATGATTCGATATTTTGAACAATTTTCGAAGTTTCAAATGTGTATATACACCTTAAAATCAGGACAAGAAATGACCAAATAGATTTCTATGGTCCCTCCTATTGTCTAACAAATTTTCTTGCTGATGATAATTATTAGTTCTGGTAACCCTACGATGTATATGTTAATGCCACAAGTTAATGATGGTTCAATATGCACAACCAATCCCAGATTTTTCTTTTAGTTTAGTTATATCAACGTCTCATTTTAAAGCTACAGTAGGGCTATTTTAGGGCGGACCTCGTTGTTTTGAACCGCGCTCAGATAACGAGGACGACACCTGAGCTGGCATCCCCCTCCCCAAACTTCCAGACCACGCCAGCGGGAGGGCGTTTGGCGCCGACGGATTTAACGTGCACCAGACCCGCTTACGTGACGGTTCTTCGATGGAATCGGGTCTTGAATCAGAAACCCTCCGGATCTGAAGCCGAGACCTTACCACCAGGCCACCGGGGCCTTCAACATATCCCAGAATGTTTCCCTCAAGCAGATTTAAAAGGTTCCTCTATGCAAGGCTAAAGGAAGCTTGGGCTAAAGAAAATTCTTTCCTGCTGCGTGGCAGAAAAGAGATCAGTCAAAGTAGCGCTCAAAGTCAGAGGCGGCGACAGTCCGCCCAACCCCTTCCGTCGGCAAAAGTCTTTAATACTTCGGAACGTAAGTGTAGCGAGTTTGGTATTAAGGAATATAATAATTATTAAGGAATATAATGAATTTAATAAATAATTTTTTAATTAGTGTATTATAAACAATCAAAGTATCCGAGAAATGATTTAAGTTGGCAGAAAGACAACGTTCAACAAATAGCCGACAAGGCGACAGGTGAATACATTTTCCGACAATTCTCCGTGAGTCGATTAAGAAATCAATGCAAACTTAGGTCGACGGATTGTCGAATATAAGATAGAACTGTCGTATATTCAACCCATAGTTTGCACATCTGGCATAATAACCAAAGAGGTTAAAAGCATCGCATTTTGCCGACTATTCTTTGTCGATCGACTACAAAATCGCAGCGGCGAATGTTAAAATAGGTAATCAGATATCTAATTTCATTGTCGAATATTCAGCCTATAATTTGCATCACATTCGGCAGAAAAGCCGACGAAACGAGAAAATGAATAAGATAACGCATTTGCAAACTTTTTTTTTTTTCCCGGACACCATTGACGTTTGCACATTTGACTGTACATGCGATAAGATTACTTAAAAGTAAAGGAGCACAAATTCAATATCTTTTCAATACTGCTTTTGAACAAAATGTAGCCATTTTTTAATCTAAACATGTTAAATAGTTCATTTTTTTACACGCGCATTTTACATATCTTACTATGACATTTATAGACGAAGGAACTTTAATATTTACAAGAAATTAAAGTTCTAAAATTTTCTCAGTTCATCTTAAAAAAACAATCGCACCCCCTTTAAATTTCCACATTTTATATCGTTCCTGCGCGCGTGCTCGGAAGATATTTCAATGCCGATAGTTTAGTTCCAATCCTTATTTAAAAATTGTTTTAGGTTGGTGATTACATGGCCAGATTATTGAATAGGTAGAGTAGGCTACTGCCTAAGACCCCTTCAAATTTCAGGGGTATCCAAGAATTTTTTTATTTTGCTTTTTTGTAGTGCATTTGAGGCTTTCTATTTGAACATATTCTAAATAAAATCAACATTAGTTTAGAATATTAAAACCTATTTTATGTTCCCAGATTTGAGTGCTTGCAGGTCAGTAAGATCTTGTTTAGTTAGCTGACACTCAACAATATCCTTCTATAAAGAACGTACCCTGCGATCATAAAAGAAGGGGGGGCGGAATTGCAACAGTAATTCAAAGAATAGTTCTACTCGTCTCATTGAAGGGGATGTTCGTTTCCAACACTCCTGTCATGGACAAAAGGGAGAGACATACGTCCTTGAACTTATGTAGAGGGGTTGACAATGTTCTGTAGATTCGACAGAAAAGAAGATAAGATATCTTTTTGAAGAAGTACATATATTTTTTAATAATTCCGTGACAAATTTTTATGCTTCTTTTGTATCCCAAAGTTAGAAAAACGTATATACTTCTGCATAATTATATCCATACTCTTTAATGTATGTATATATTTAACGATAGAAAAATACAAACAAAAAACATAGTTTACTGAATTTTCTTCCTCCTCAGTAAAATGCGCGCCTTCAACGTTCTTCAAAACAGTTACTTTCAATCGAAGCAGTTACAGGACTGAGCTGAAAATACTACAACTTGTATAGAAGAACTTAACCTGAGTTGTAGGAGGTAAGTAAAATCCTACTTATTATTTTATTTTAATCTTGTATTAATTATTAATTTACAGAAACATGTATCTTTTAAATATATCTAAAAAAGTTCTGCAAATATAAATCCTTGTGGATGTTCATATTAAAATAGAAAAGAACGTTTGTTGCATTTGAATGCCTTAAAAATAATTGGGTTGAATTTATATATACATAATTTTAACATTATGTATTTGATTTATGTCAGTTCTTCCTTTTTCTAATATATTAAATTCCAGTGAATCTTTTAAAAATGATTATTTTAAAAAAGATACCTTAGTTAACAAACAGAATAGATCGTTAATATGTGAATAATAATTATAAACTGAAATGAAATGCTACGCTTTTTCAGTTATCAGTATTATACCGATAATCAAAAATATGTCGACGGTTTTTATTAGTTTTTGTTTGTTAATTTGGGTATTTGATTTTAATTATTCTACTTTGTTTTTAATATTTTATGAATTGATAACTGTAGAGCTGTGCATCAAGAAATCAAGATCACCTGAACTCTCTGGCTATTACGGCCAGTAAACTTCTAAAACATTTTAACAGAATTTGCACCAAAAAATTAAAGAAAGTTGCATAGTGAAATTGCATGTAATAAATTATAAATTGAATAAAATAAATCATAAATACTTTTGGTTCCACAAAAGGGATAAATCCAGTATTGGCTGAATGTATTGATTTTTGACGAAAATATCTAATATTTTTATATTAAATATTCTGGATTTCTGAAATCTTTTTTTATTACAATACTGTTTGAATTTAGCTTCCATGTTCATTTTATATAGCTAGCCGGAATTACAACAGCATACATTTCATTCATTTAACGAGAAATGTTAGCCAGGCGCAATCGATACAAAGTTGAATGCGTTCTGTGTAAAGAATGCTTTGACAATGATTACGCCAAAAGACACAAGAGTGTGAAACATCCTGAACTAGAGCAACAAAATCGGATAGCTCCAGTCTTAGAAGTGGGAATGAAGAAAAGGAAAAATCCATGGGAAATTATATCCTGAAAAAAGTTTCTCGGCTTGAAGACGATAAAAGCTCCAATACTCTTCAAAGTGCCGCTGTCAAAGGTAGATAAATTATTTTTCTACGTTTCCTCATGCTACGGCTGTTCTTAGGCATTCATTCTTTTCGTATTTCGTATTTTCGTATATTTTGAAAAGGAAAAGAAAATTCATAAATCATGTATTCTGAGTAACTTTTCAGGAAATATTTTTGTAATTTTAGATTGAATTATTTCATTTATTTAAATATTATGTTAGATATTTTATCATTATCCAACAATAGATATTTATATATTATTAAAGCACTTTTTGATTCATTTAATTTTCTTGATAATAAGATAGTTTATAAGATTAAAAAAAGACCCTGATGATTAAAAATTTTGTCAAATTCATATTGAATTCAAAAAAATTAAATATTTGTTCTTAAAGTTCGATCCAATATTTCCATGATCATATTAAGCAATTAAAGTAAATTTATTTCCACAATTTGTATTTTGACATTTGTATATGTAGTTAAAAACTAACAACGAAAGTATGAATTCGCACCTGAATTAAGATGAATAAAAAGAAAAGATCCACAAAGACTCATATTTAAAAAAACATTTTTTTGAGGAGTTAACATTCATGCATTTTTAAAGTGAGGCAACAGAGAGCATACGAAACAAACTTACTCTCGCATCCTCCTCCCTACTGGACGGAATTGTGTAGATCTCTTCCAGATTTTGTCGACAAGAGTCTGAAAAAAGGAAAAAAAAAAAAAAAAAAGGGACGAACAATTATCATCTGCTTTAAAAAATATTCAATAATTAAAAAGAAGTCTGCCCAAAACGAAACAAATTTTGAATTGTGTTAACGCGATCGAGATTTAATTTCAGTGTTAACGCGTGCATTTACCAACCTGTTGAATGAATTCTGCTGTAATTTTGAATTTTCATTTCATTATCATTGTTTATTTTAAATTTTTTTAAAAAAAATTTTATAAATGACAAAGTGAATTTATATTTTGTTTATTTGATTACTTCAAAAATAAGACGTTTCCGTTAAATTCCATCTAAAGGGAAAATGTTTGACTAAAATGTTTCATTGCTGTAAATGACTCGCACGTTTCAAATCTTCAAAGACGATCCGAAAGCTGAATGCTCTTCCAAAATAATATGTGTCATCACTTCACAGAAAGTTTCCCCTTTGTTTCCAAGAAATTGTTTAAATGCCCACGAGATTACTAAAGATCGAGTCATAGGCAAAAGTTTATTTCACAGACTGTCAGTGCATCTAATTGTAGCAAAATTTATACCAAGTGATTAATTTTGCTACAATCAGATGTGTGATAATCATGCCACAGCTGATTAAGAGTTGCTGAAGCATTTGTGGGCCCAAACTGTTTACAATAAATTGTCATTCTCTAGATTTGATCTTGTAAGACTTGGTTCCTAGGCTTACAATAGCAAAATAGACTCAAAATAGACTAGATATTTGAACCTAGAAAATTGTTTTCAGAGACCATTCCAGGAATGCAAAATCGAGAGTATTTTAAAAGTTTCGCCTTAACTCTTAAGGAATGTAAATGCCATTTTGATTTCAGATTAATTGGTAGTTTTGAGCATTTGTTTTTTAATTGGGTTGCAGAAGATTAGATGTGTATTATATGAACCATGACCTGAATACAAATGAATAATTATTAAATTTTAATTAAATGGTACATTTTATATAGGTATTTTAAATTATTTTTTAATTTGTTCTAACAAAACTTTAGCTACAAACAAAATTTTAAGTACTCTTGGAGCTCCTTCCTTGGAAACTTCCAATTTCTTTTTCGGCTAACTAGGTATCTTAATGAATGCATCTTTAAAACAGACAGTTTTCCAGAAACTAAAATATCAATAAATAAGTTGTGAAATCAAACTCCGTTTATGATTAATTCAATTGAATCGATTGAAGGTGACAAAAAAAAAATGATTTTAGCACTGATTCTTATCGAGCGGTCAGAAACGGAATGATTTCAAGCTCATTCAGATTTTTAATGAATTTAAATAGCTTAAACTCATATGAATCTCTCCTCGAAAAAAATTCACTGTTTTATATGCCATTTGGATAATCTAAATATACTCTGAAATGTCAACTTAAGATTACTCTCCTTATAAAATTGACAATTTGCACTCGTAGCATACGAGTACAGATTCTTTCAAGTTATTCACTTTGTGTTTATCTATAGCAGTTAAAGCTATAGATAAATAATGGAATGCGTTTTGGAGATAATGATGAGTTGCATGTTTTCAAAATGGTAGATCAAACATATTAAGAATTTCGCGATTTTGCACATCCACATAACAGCATTAACACTGATTAATTCGAATGAATATTGCTTCTCGACACCATGTTACTCCCGTGTCTCTTGTACATCTGGATACTAATACTATCATTACCTAACTTCAAACAGGCACAGAATTTTTGGAGCAACTATAACAAAAAGGGCGTAAATGTCACAATCTTTCACAAAGGTTTTAAAATAATCTACATAGTATGCCTCATGTCACCCAAGTTTTTCAAACTGTTTATTTGAAAATTAGATTTCTAAAATGAAAAACGAATTCATTCCAGTATTATGATAGAGGAAGGGAATTATTTAAATTAAAGATCAAAATTACTGCAAAATTCTGAAATGCTTTCAATATTTTTACGTGTACATTATTTATACATCTAAAATAATTTTACATAAAAAAAGTAATTACTCGAAAATTCTGAAATGCTTTGAATATTTTTATGTGTACATAATTTATGCATCTAAAATAATTTTACATAGAAAAAAGTAATCTTTTAAAAATACAATCGTAATTTTATGAATTTATCCAAAAATTATGAAGTTATTCCTATATTAAATGATATATTTCAAATTTCGGAAGATATTGCAAGCACAGTAAAAATGCAAGTGGTATATTTATCTATCTATTCATTTGAAATGGAAACCTTTCTCACTTAAACGTTATAATTTCATTATTTCAAATATATATGTTTAAATATTTGCATAAAGCTTTTAAATACCAATTGAACTAAAAACTTTCAAACCTGACATGGTTCACATGTCAACAATTATATGTCTATGATTAAGCAAAGTATTAAAATGTGACTGCAACATCAAATGAATTCAGTAATATAAATTCTTCTTACTTCCCCCTGTTTGTTTGGAGGACTTTGTCCTTCGTCCGTTTTTGGAGGACTTTGCTTTAGGCATCTGAAAGGAAAAGGAAGAGTGAAAATTCAATTATTTAAGTTGCTCTTCTAAATGTTAAAACCTAAGCTAAAATATCATTTAAGAATATTCTGACTTTGCGCAAGCCTTAACATAATTCTTTCGTGTTGAAAACATCCATTTTTCCTCGAATTCAAGTTGAAACTGTTAAACAGTTCAAGCAGTTGAACAGCAACTAATTTAACTAGGGCCATGCATCATCCTTAATTCAATATATTTTGTGACCGCTGTTATCGAAGTTCTAATTTTTAAACATTTCTAAGTTCGCTGTTATCGAAGGTTAATTTCTAAACATTAGAGATATTATTCTTATTCGAAAAATGCTTTAAATGACCGGTAGTTATGTTTTATTTGAGTCGATAAGTTTATTTCTGAAAAGCTGTTAATTCTCAATTATTATGAAGTTTCCTTATTCTATTAGTCATATTTAGTAAAAAAAAAAAAAAAAAAAAAAAAAACTCTTGACACATTAAAAATAGGATAAAAAAGTTATGACTAAAACTGACTAAACTGTAACAATTTAACCTGCATTGGGGTAATATACAAATATATTTTAAGGAACAATTCGAAAAAGTAAAATTTTTTTGCATAAAATAAAGAATATTTTTTATTGGCTCAAATAACTGCATGCATTAATGGCTAAATACACCATGCAACGAACCTCCAATGGTTCAGATACTAGATGAGCAAAATTTAAGGTATTTATAACAATTTTTTTTAGAAATCCGTTGTTGAAAGCTACATATTTTAAACATCAAATGAGTGAAAGTATTTTTATTATTAATTTTTGATAGAATCCCAAAAGAAAAATTTTTGTCATTTCTTTCACTCAAGAATTTTATAATCTCGTAGATTTTCTCATAACTGTTTAACTGTATATCTGTTATAATCTCGTAGATTCTCTCATAACTGTTTAACTGTATATCTGTTATAATCTCGTAGATTCTCTCAAATTGTTAAAAAAAAATTTTAAAACTATAAAACGTTCATTTTTTACAAGTTATGAATGATAATTGAAAATGATAAAAATTTAAGCATTATAACTAACAGAATTATTTGCAAAATGAAATCAGAAAACAACAATTTTAATAGTGTATTCAAATCTTCATCAACCACACACACACAGATATTATATAATTTTAACACTCTTTCAGTGACAAAAATGTAAAACGCAATTTTAAGATGTTTTTTGTCATGTGTGACTATCTTAAATTCCGTTTATTTAACTGATATTGGGCATTGCCATGTTATTTTAGCTTGTCATTTCATTATTGGTGTTCCAAGTTCTTCACAGATTTACCTCTTATCAGAAAATTTCATCTTATGACACTATTAAAATTATTTATCAATTCAATTGTAGAATTTTTCGAAAGAGAAACAAAATAAATATAACTAGGAAATTTAACTATTTTTTATTTTAATGCTGTTATTGAAAAAATAAGACGTCTTAAAAATTATAATCAGTATAGCAAGGCGATGCAGATATTATATATCAAGACAGAGCAGATATTACTTGCAAGAAAGGCCAAAGAAAAATTCTGTAATGCAATCAGAATGAGATTTTTTTTATCGCCCATAATGAATTAACAGATTATTTCCCATTTTGAAAATTCGTCAAAATTATTTTTAAAGTTCGATAATAGGATTTATGCATGGAAAGCATTTGAAGAATTCATAAGAACGATTTTAGCAAACACTTGCTCAGATCTTTGTTTTATTTATAAATTAGCTCACAGCGAAGAACATAATACCGAGGCAGACGACAATTTCGCACACAGATGTTTTCGGTAGTAAAAAGCGCGGGATTTTGTTCCGGACCACTTACACACATGATACAAGAGACGTGTTAAAACGAGCCTCCTGACATTTTAATTTTTATTGAAACATCTGCAGTTATTAAAAAGAACCAACATTTTCACTGTAATTTCTAGCTAGTTTTTAAGATAAAACTTTTTGAATAAGCCAGTAAGCCATTTTTTTAGTTAATTTAATAACTTTTAACTGAAACAATACCATTAGTATGAATAAATACTTAGAGGGGTTGTTCCGCGCAATATGGTAACGGATGCAAGGTATTATTTCGTTAGAAAAAAAAATCCTTTATGAAATGGGAACTTTGTATGTTCGTCAGATACTTCGAAATTTTCCTAGTAAGGGATCCTAGTTAAGTACTAGTCAGGGATCTTGCAATCAGGTTCAAGTAAAAGCAGCACTTTAAGTTGTTTTGCAAAAACGCCGAAAAATCAGAGAAGTAGGGAATTTTTTTCCCCCAAAATCCAAGAATGCACCTTACGAGGGAAAAATTTCTATAATTTTTTGGAAAATCACTTCAGAAGAAAATCATTTTCTTAGATATCCATGAACGAGGTCTCGCTTAACACGAGTCCTGGAAGCTAACGAGGATATTTTACGGGTGTTCGAAAATGAATGCGAAATTTTCCTGCACCCAATCAATTCAAATTGGTTTCAAAAAATCCACAATAGCTTAGATAGGTAGGCGTACACTTACCACGTCTTTAAGAAAAGCCCGATAAGTACAAATCGTTTCCAAAATATTTAATCAAAATAAGGGATACTTAAAAAATGTACGATTTCTGAAAGGAACAAATTAATGAATTAATTACAATTTATAAGTCATTTCCTTTTTGCCAAATATATTAATGTATCATGTTACTTATAATTGAAATGAAAATAACCATTTAATTGAATTTCAAAATTCCTGCGTTTCCTTAAAAATTTTTAATTCCTTATTTTAATATTCTTTTTTGAACTTTTCTTTTTAAAAAGTTTAAATTTAAAAAGCAATATATTAGGTATCTCGAAATCTATTAAATGATTACGATGATTGCAATGGAAGTTTCAGAATGAGGGGAATTTAAAATAATTCATAATTTGGGTTGATTTGTTTATTTTTAAGCAAGTTATAGAATACTTTTATAAATCATTAATCGTTTGTACGTAATTTCAGTCGTCAAACTTCTAAATGCTTTAATAAAGGGGGTGGGATATGATTTATAACAGCAAGATCGTGATCCTTAAAAAAAAAAAAAAAAAACGACGCAAAAGAGATGCATATTTATTATATTAATAATTAAATATCATATTTATTGTCTTTATCATTCTTGCTTAGTTATATTTAAATTAACCTTCAGTTATTACTTCATAAACCGTTGAATGTAAAATCTACTCTTCAATTTACAGTAACTGAGCAAAGTAGAATCAAATTAACATTCTATACACTATACATAATAAATTGTTTTGACCATTTATTTAACCGTTAATACATATATTTTTAAATAACAAATATTCATTAACTAATTTCAAAGCATATTCATTTTTATTAGATTAATTTGAGAATGGAAATAAAAAACACAGCAATATTTAGCAAAAACAGTGAAATAAAAAGCAAATTTAAATACTTGTAAAACATCATAACTGAAAAAAAAAGGATTCAATCATATGTGGGGTACTTTTAGAGGCTTCCAATTTCAGCAACAACTATCTTAATCCCCCCCCTCTTCTTATCAAATCAACAGAGAAGTATAAAATATATATTCACATTATATAAAAATATAGAAAACTAATGTAATGAACATGACTTAAAAATTATCAGTTTTATCAAAAAATGAAATATTTAAAATGCGATTATAATCAACGATTCTGAAGACTTAAAATAAAAGTTAATAGTCAACTTTAAAAAATTACTTACTTTCAAATTCTTGAATGGATAGAGATCACAAATAATATAATAACTTTCATAAAAGTATTAGCACAGAGACGCCTTTCCAAATCGGAAATAATCACTCACGATAAATACGTAGTACAAATCAATGAAATGTTCAGAAATTAGAGGCAGCTCAATTTATAACCCCGCGGATTAATTTAAACATTCGTTTGCTCGTCGTCAATGATTGGTTCGGGATCTATTGAGAAATTAGAAACAGAACACTTGAATTCGCCCATTTTCTTTTTGTTTTACAATCTCACAAGGGCAGGGTCGGGGCGGGGCCTCCAAAACTGCTTTCTCTTCTATTTCCCTGGAACAGCAGAAAAGGGGAAACGAATAAGCGAAGGTTGCTTTTCGATTAAGACTGCCATATACAGAGAAGCGCCTCCTATCGAGGGGAGGGGCGGACAAGGCGGTGACCAAACTGCCGAAGGAAGAGGTTAAAAGGTTTGATTGACAAGCCAAATAACACCCGACAAGAAAAGAATTCCGAATCCCCAGGAGATATAGCTGTGAAAGTGTGACATTTAGAAAGGCAACGGACCCACCAAATTGCCCCCAATAAAACTTTCCCTCACTCTTTGAATAGATCTTTCGAAAAGCAACAGTGTCTTTGCACATCACGAGAGGGGGTGGTGGGGTTAACGAACCACCCAATCTTGTTTGAAAAAGATACTCTTTTTTGAGTTAGATATTTTAGATTTTCTTTGCTTTCACAGAAAATCGTACTGAGGGCCGCGGAAATGCTAGGAATCTTAGAACATAGAACTCATCACTGATCACTCTTCATAATTCTATTAATTAATATGACCGAATCCTGTAATTTAGAAGGAGTAATTGAATAATTCAGTATTTATAGCATTTCGTTTGACACAACTTTATTTTTAACAATAATTGCGTTTAATAATTTTTCAATCCAGGAAGATCGGGCAAGGTCTATGTGTCTATGAAATTGTAAGGCCTTCGGATTCATCCCAAAAGAATGGGCTCAATCCTTTTTTACAATAGTTTTAATACTAACAGCTAATTTTAATAAAATGTCCCTAATTTTTTTTGAATTTTATAAGTAAATTATTTATTTAAAAAATATTAAATATGTTTAATTGTGAAAGGAAACAAACAATAGTAAGTTGAATTTTACAACTCATGCTACGTATTTGATATGTGTGAAGTGACCTGATGTTCCTGTGAAGCTGGGATGTTCCTAATTTCTGCTTGATTTTCGCAAAAAAAGAGAATATCCTAAATTTTAATTAAATGGTTCATTGGTACCATATTAAAAAGAAAAGATAAATACAGTTATTTTGGAAATAATGTTAGGGCGAATTCTATTCCTCAGCTTTTCTAAACATGGAATATAATCAACTTAATATGATAGTGTGCATGTATTAGATTAAATGTCTCCTGGTTTTTACAATTTTTAAACCATTAATTGAGGGATTATTTCTAAATTTATATTGTTTTAATTATTTATTGGATTTTGCAAGTACCACCATTAATTTACTTAGCCAGGATTCTATATTTCGTATCAAAGTTTTGGAATATTTCCGACTGAAAATTCATCTAAGATTTGTAATAATTTTTATTTATTATGAAAAAATAATTTTAAAATAATAAAAAGGAGTTAGTAATTTTTTAAAAAAATGGATCTATTTTCTGAAGAGTTCTTTATCACTATTTCACAATATGGTCACTTATATTTAACAAAAAAACGAGTAAACTCACTGCAAACATTTATCTCTGACATTCAGCATAAATCAAGACACTTCCGCATTTCTGAAAGCTTATCAGCTATTTTTGTTTATTTGTAAATAACTAAAATTTGAAAAAAAAAAATGTTTAGAAAGATTCAATTAAATAGCTTGGTAAGAAAATAGTTCGAAATAGAAATTATGATTACGCCTATATAACCATGAATTGGAAGAAAAATAGTTGTAAAATATATTGTTACTCAAATGCTAATTAATACACTTTGAAAAGTATTATTTCTTTGTCATATAAGAAAAAAAATTTATGAATGCAGTGACTAACTTAGTTTTAGTTATTTTTTATAATCCAGATTTATGGTTGCTAAAATTTACTTAGCTTTTTCTTAATCGCTTACTCACAAGAGTCATAAGCCCAAAAACAGCAGAGCAATGGCGAGTTTTGTCGAATCCGATCCGGTAGTTTTCCATCTTTCGAACACGTAAACAATGATATAATATTTCCAAGTATTCCAATGTGATATTCTAATTGTAAGTATATAATATCGATTACTGTGTAATTGTAAGTATATAATATTGATTACTGTGTAATTGTAAGTGTATAATATTGATACTATTAGTATGATTTCTAATTATGGGTTTGTTATTGTAATAACAACAAAAAGCATATTTGCATAAAAGCTGCTGTTAGTGAAAATTAGAATTCTGAAGGATGAATTTAATTTAATTATGTTAACATTCTGTTTGAAAGTAATACTACGGCTATTATAGGGTGAATTCTTATCATTTTGAGTCCTAATCAGATGACAAGAATGATGCCTGCATTCGCCTGTCTTCTTCAAGCTTTCACATCACATCACTAAGAAAGTATTTGCCCAGAACATGGCCCACATAAAATGACGGATCTTTGCTGGAAAAGGACCTCAAATTTGGGGCCCTCCGAAACCGATACCTTAACATTAAATCACCGGGGCCCGTTTTAAGATCTGTTTTTTGTTTACCTGTCAAAACAAATATCTAATTGCTGGAAATCTGGTCTGAAATACTTACTTTTCTATTAAAACTATTTTTTTTTTAAATCAGAAGTTTGTTTAGCAATAAAATTTTGATTTGAAAGATTTCTGTATCTAGAGTTTTTTTAAGGTCAATTTTTAATCTATTGTTTTCGGTGAGTAAAATATGAGTTCTTTGGAAAATATGAGTGATTGGATGATGTCGTTTACTTATTTCGCATAATTAAACAGAGGAGTGATAGAAGTAAATATCAAAAAAGTTTCAAAATTATTAAAATTTTGGTTTTTATTCCTCGGAACTATTTTTCAAAACGCTTTCTTCTGTTGCATTTTAAAACATCTCTAGAAACAATAAATAAATAATACAGAGAAATAGGAAATAGAAAATGGAAATTTCGCTCATGCATAAGACACTTCAACGCCTCTTTGCCGTCAAAAAGTTAATTAGATGTTTATAATGCTTTGCTGTTTCCTTTCCTATTAAATTCCTTAAAAACAAATAAATTATTTTAATGAGCAGCCAAAATTAATAGTTGCAATTTTCGTAAAAATCTGTTTATATTGTTTGAAAAAAAATGAAATATATATGTTTTAAACCTAATGTACGCATGCATACGATCTAATATCCTGACAATGGCTGTATAGAATGTTAATATTTTATGTGAAAGTATTCATCGTCCGATTTTAATGATGAGTATCTTTTTAAAATCCTTCCAGTTCCAAAATCATTTGGAATGAAAAGCATAAATTCAATGTCTTCCTTCATTGCCCCGAATCTTGAGGGCAGCAATTGTCATTCTGGATAAAGAAATTATCAGTAAGCTGTTTCCTCAGTTTGCACTTGAATTCAAACGAACGTGGGTTGATCGAGAACCCAATGTGTATGCCTGACGATGTTTACCAGAGCTTCTTTTGAGGAGCTTTTCGTATTATGGATGGTATTGCATTTTTTTCCCACCTGCAAATCTACAACTATGCCCAGACTTCATTTGGGATTCTTGCGAATTTGGGCATTTATGATAATGTATGTGTTTTCTTTCCACTTAAGAAAGTTTTTAAACTTTTTTATTTTTAATATTTGGAGCCATTTTTAGGTACTATTTATATGTTGTAAAATTTAAAGACGTACATGATTTTGTATTTATTATACTTAAAAATTAATATGATAAATCGTTAAAATTAGTTTATTTTTTAAATATTGAGCCTAAAATGAAATTTCTGATTTCTTCATTAAATGCGAGGCGAGGAATGATGATTTTTTCCCACCTTTTTAAAAAAACGAAATGAAAGACGTGGAAATGTATTGCAAACCGACTAGTGCTGAAATTCTTGGACAGGCATTTCAAACGTAAATCGTTATTAGTTTGACTTCTTTCATGTGTTTGATTACTCAACAAAGAAACAAAATATAAGGAAGGAATTCTAAGTTATGAATCTGAAAAATCATTCTTTTAAATGATGCTGTTGTAAAGCTTAGTTTAAAGCGAATAAATATGGAATATAAAAGCGATTATTTAGAAGACAGGTGAGCCGAAGAAGAAAATTAATGAAATTGCATGAAATGTCGATAAAAAAAATAACGGAACAACACTCTCGTAAATTCGGGAGCTGAAATTTTATTACTATTACGCCCCGTTTTCAAACAACGTGAGGTTTAATTTGAGAGGATTTCGTAATTTACAAAGTGTATCTTGTAACTTTACAATGTATAATTCTGTATAATTCTTATAATTTAAATTAAATTTAACCCTCTTAGTGGCTAATTATTCTGAGTATGGCTTCTCAAAAATTTATCTCTATTCGTCAAAAGATTTCTTTAAAAATATCAGCTTCACACGAGAAAGTGTTCGAAAAAGAAACGGGCACTTTTCACTATAGCTCTAATTACTCAAGTGGGGAGACTGGATTGTCATTTATTTGGCTGTCTTATCTTATCTTACTGACTGACCACTCCTCTCCCCCCTTCTTCCCCCGCTTTTCAATCCCCAACTTTTTTTTTTTTTAAAGAAAAGTCAAAAATTAAGTGTTCCAAAGCTTGCAGCCGAAACTGTTCTCCATATTGAAGGATTTCATGGTCGTATTCCAATGAGGAAGCCACTCATTAGTTGCACCAACAGCAAAAAAGAGGCTCTCTTTTACAAAAGAACATATTTCAAAGCCGGACTCATTCTGGAACTGTGTCATTTTATCTGATGAAAGTAAATTTTATCTATTTGGCAATGGAATCATTTCATTGATTGGAAAGGAATTTTCTGATAATTGGGTTAGAATATTTTAAGAGTTAAATCTGATAACATTTTGCGTGTCCCCTTCATTAAGTCAGTTTCATTTGGATTATCTCAGGATTCGATACAATTTCCATTCGAGTTAATATAATTGCCTGATTTCGTTTGGATTCCTCAGCACACAGAATTTATCTCGAAGTTTTTCCCTAAACCTGAATTGATACTCCTTTTAAAATTTTACTTTGTTTGTTTAAGTAGAAATTTTTTTTAAAAAGGTCAAAATCGGGGAGGGGGAGGTAATAAATTGTATGAATTAATGTTTTAGAAAATACTTTTACTGTGGTGAATACTAAAACGCATTAAGTCAAATATTAATACGTTCTTGCTGTTTTTATGTATATAAAAGGATGTTTTCATGCCAGTCCTACTAAAATTCGCTTTTAATTTTAGCATCTGTAATGTGTCGGAATTACCACATTGGCGAGAAACTGCCGAAAAAAAATTCACCGTTATTTACTACCACTTCAGTCCATCCCATCTCTGTAAACAGAAAAAAGGAATATGTAATAGAAAAATCAATGCATCATCAATATATCATGCATCATATATCAAGCATCATTCGTGTAAATTTTTTTCTGTTAAGAGATGTTAATGTAAAACAAGAACACAGTATTTCATTTTACTTTAAAGATAAAGTTTCCATTTTTAGCATTATATAGACGAATTGTAAAAGAATTTTGTAACTAAGATTTCTAACAGTTGACTTCTTAAAATAAAAAAATAAAAATATCAGATTAAAATAGCTCACTAAAAAACTCAGATAGCTCGAAAAAAATCTTTTGTTTTTAAGAAGCTAATAAAATACATTAAATAATGCTAACAGAGTGAATGTGGGTTGAGTTTAAATATTTATGGATAGAAACGGATGTAAGAATTTTCTAAAGCTAAAACAGTTTTTTCAAAACATTTGATCAAAAGTTTATAATCAAATGTTTTCAAGAAATAATTTATTACCTGGTTTTCAATATTTTTATCATGTTAAATATGAATGAAATAATTATGAAAAAAGTGCTTTCATATTAGCAGCCGTTAAATATAATAAATACTGTGACAAGAAAAAAAAATTTGAGGCGGGGTCTAAATAGCTAAAATATTGACCATATTTAAATAAACTACTAGTTATAACTCAAAATTATAAGATGATTAATTTTTATGTATTGAACTTTTTTATTGAATATACTCAGTATTTTCTTTATTAAAGGGAATAAATGATTGTGCATAGAGTTCTATGTCATAAAACTATATTAGTTCACGTGTGTATGAAATTAAACGCATGCTTATTCAAATTTCTTACTTCTTTTGGATTACGTAACCATTGAGCCCATACTCTTGAATTGCAGCACATACATTTTTCTGGCAACCCTGTTATCTCTTCAAAACAACCTTCAATCTGCGAGTTAAATTCGTACATCTGCAATAATTGTTATAATATTCTGACCTTAAGTTCAACTGACAACTTTTATCATTGTGCTTACTTCGGGGAATTGAATGCTTTAGTTTAAATCTTTTGCTGACGAATCGAGATTGCTAACAAACTGAATAATAATTCATTGGAAGGCAGTTATCTATTGTTGCTTAAGGAATTTCTATCTACAAATCCAGAAATAAAATCATATTGTATTAAGATTTTTCTGTTATGTAAACGGTAGATTCTTAATGTTGTAACTATGTTAAAAAAAAAAAAAAACTTGTTTGAGAATAAACGGAAAAAGGAATTTTTACGGATTTAAGAAATGATGTACGTGTTTCAAATTATACATTTAAGAAGAAACTTAAAATATAATCATTTGTAAATTGTATTATGCTTTATCAGACAGGGCAGGTTTTAATAATTCTAAATGATTGAAGCATTTGTTACTGTTGAAATTTGGAATTTTTTGAAAAAGCACGACAATTTGGAAGAAGCGTGTGAGGAACCGAATCCAGAGGTGGGCACATTTTTTATTTGTTCTAAGTATTTTTTTAATGATTTTGTTTAAAAGCGATATTAATAGATTAAAAAAAAAAGGGAAAGGATTACGAACTATCTTCACGAAACATCTAACTAAAATAAAAAATACTTTAAGTAAAGAAATTTCTAATGAATACACGAAAGAAACCAAACTTAATGAGCTTGTGAGTTTAAAAGTTCAGCTCACGGAAAAATTAAAGGATTTAATTAGCTTGGATGGCAGTATTCAATTAAATATAAACTTAAGCGAAATGGCTGGCGAAATTGAGTTATGCGAAGACTACAAAGACAAAGCAATCGATCTAACATCTAAGCCAGAAAGACAAATAGAAAATTTGAGTGATATTCCACAAGTAAAGACAAACAGTCCAATTACAAATAACGCGGAAATTGTTATCCCGTTAAGAAATCAAAGTGTTAATTTACCGAAATTAAATATACAGACCTTTCAAGGCGATTGCAGTCAGTAGATTTTTGGAATTCTTTCGAAGTTGCAATTCATAAAAATGATTCATTAACAAAAATTGAGAAATTTACTTATCTAAAAACGTATTTTGGGGGAATTACGTTAAATGCTGTATCGGGATTTTATTAACTGTGCGAAATTATGATGCGTCGAAACAGTTATTAAAAGAAAGATTTGGCCGATAAGATATAATCATATCTTCTCACATGCATAAACTTTTATTGATGGATCCAGTAAAAACTTGCTCAATTGTTACGGGCTTAAGAAAAATGTATGATGCAATAGAAACCCAAATTAGATCGTTGCAATCATTAAATGTGGCTACCGGTACCTATAGTAACCTAGTGTGCCCTGTAATACTACAAAAGGTACCCGAAGAATTAAATTTAAATTATAATCGTCAACGTAAGGCAGGTGAATTGTTTGATATTACTAATTTAGTAGAATTCATAAGAATTGAAGCAGAATGCAGGGAAGCTTCGTTATTATTAGCAAACCCAAAATTTTCTAATGCAAAAGAATATTCATTTAGAAACAAAACTGATCAAGGTTACAAAAATAGGTATTCTTCGCATGGGAATGCCTTAACTACACACGCTGACTCATTTCAGCATAAATATGAATCAAATCGTAAATTTAATTAAAAAAGAAACTATTATCTTTCTTACGGTGGCAGATTGAGTAATCAAAAAAGTATCTTTTGTACCGAAAAACACGAGTCATGATTGCTCACTTTTTATTAATAAAAAGAAAAAAAAATCGTTAATTTCTAAAGGAAAAAGCTTCATATGTTTTCAAAATCATAATAGAAAAATCCTGAATAGTAATTATCAAAATTGTATTCTCTCTGGTGGTTTTTTTTTTTTTTTTTTTTTTTTTCCCTTCTTCTTCTTTTTCCCTTCGCATAATTCTTTAATTTGCGAAAGACCGCAATCCGAAACCGAAACTAAGAATATTTCACCTACACATCCAAACTTGTGCAGTTAGGGGAGAGCCCGCTTCGTCCAGAAGCTATCTCCTGTAGTGGTGTAAATTGTAGAAATTTAGACCATGACCTTTGATGAATGACATGAACTTTCACCTCTCTTTGGTGTTCAGTGACATTCTGACCCTGCTCTGTGAAGCCCCCAATTTCCCCTCCAGTCGAAGTAGAGACATTTATCCCTAAAGAAAATACCTCTTCTACGATATCTTTCAGTACCGAATCAAATAAAAGAAAAAATAGGGTCTCTGGATCGGTTTTATTGCAAACATTTTCAGCTTCTGTCAACAGGAGAAGGGCGCACGTGTGTTGTATGTTGGATTGCGGTGCCAATAAATCCTTCATCTTGAGAGAGGTGGGCGAGGAATTGGAATTGAAAACAAAGAGCAGGGAAATTTTAGATATTCACACTTTCAGAAGTGAGACCGCTGAGCGTCGTGTTTACGATATAGTAGAGATTACGTTAAGGAATGTGCAACACCCGACTCGGTGTGTTGTTTTTGACTCGATTACTTCGGCGAAAATTCATGCTTCGTCGCAGTTTGTTAGAAACATAGCGTTGGAAAAGGGAATTGAGTTAGCAGATGCAAATACTTCTGAGAGGATTAATGTCTTGATTGGTTCGGATTATATTTCAGAGGTTTTAGGCGTAAGGAATATAAGGATTTGTCAGAGGCTGCGGCAGCAATTTTTCTATGGGAGGCAAGTAATATCCGACGGGGGCTCAGATAACATTTTTCAAATTTAACTTCCAGATATCACATAACAATCAAATTTACATTTTAAAGTAATTAGCTTATATAATTAATAAAAAACTAATTATAATAACTGGTGGTTTATTACATGCGATTTCCTTATATAACTTTCTTTAATATTTTGGGGCAAATTACGTTAAAAATTTTTGGATTTTTTTTTTTTTAGATATTTGATGTTTGCTGGCCATAATAGCCAGAGAGTTCAGACGATCTTGATTTCTTGAACCAAAGCTCTACAGTAATTAATTCAAAAAAATTAAAAATAAAGTAGAATAATTAAAATCAAATACTCAAATTAACAAACAAAAACTAATCAAAAGCTTCAGCATATTTTTGATTATAGGTTTAATACTGAAAAATTTATAAGATATATTTATAAATAAAGCAAAAGGCAGATATTTCAAGACAAGGAATTTAAAGTAACAAATTAAAGCTATCTCATGCAAAATTTTAAATAATATAACTGAAAAATACGGCATTACAATTTATGGTTATTATTTACGTATTATCGATCTATTCTGTTCGTTTACTAAGCTCCCTTTTTTAAAATAATCATTTTTAAAAGATTCATTAGAATTTAATATATTATTAGAAAGAGGAAGAACTGACGAAAATCAAATATATAATGTTAAAATTATATATATATATATATTCAACCCAATTAATTTTAAGGCTTTCAAATACAACAAATGTTCTTTTCTAAATTTAATAGGATTTATATTTGCAGAACTTTTTTAGATATATTTAAAAGATATCATGTTTCTATAAATTAATAATTAATACAAGATTAAAGTAAAATAATAAGTATTGTGTTACTCATCTCATACAAAGCAGGTTAAGTTCTTCTATACAAGTTGTAGTATTTTCAGCTCACTCTCGTAACTGCTTCGATTGAAAGTAACTGTTTTGAAGAACGTTGTCTCGAACCCTTTGTAACAGCGTGAGATATTTAGTTAATGGGAGCTGAGGGATTGAGTGATCTTACAGCTTCCCTTGGCCATAAATTTATGAGGGTCGGCCTATTTTAGCCCCCTTTTTAACAGATGTGGGGTATTATGAAGTTACAAGAGCCTGGTAAATGGTTCCAGTGTACAAATAAGAAATTACTCTATTTGCCTTTGTACACAAGAAGTAGTGCACTGCCAATGCTTCAGAACAAAGTTCTTAAGAATTTATTCTAGAAAGGCGCACATTTTACTGAGGAGGAAGAAAACTCAGTAAACTATATTTTTTATGTTTATAATTTTCTAACGTTAAATATATACATTAAAGAATATGGACATATCTGAATTACAGAAGTGTATATATTTTTTTAACGTGGAGACACCAAAAATGCAAAAGAAAAAAATGTCACGGAATGATTAAAAAATATATGTAATTCTTCAAAAAGATATTTTATCTTCTTTTTTAAAGAAGCAATTCTTATGAATTTTAAAATTCTGATGCTGCGTATAAAAAAGAGAAGGAAAAAAAAAAGAAAGAAAGAAAGAAAGAATAAAAACGAGCTCCCAATTTTTCTTCCAGGAACAAATAATTCGTGTTCTTGTTATAAAAATAAGACAGTTCTTAAATTTCATGAAGGAATTTATGATATGAATAATGTAATTATTGAAATGTTTATATAACTTGTATCGATATATAAAGCGCATACATATTTAAAAGAGCTAATATGTTAGAATTTAAGAATGAAAATATTTCTTTGTTTAAATGTAATTCTTCGATCTTAATTGCTTAACAAGTTCCTTCCTGAAGCCAGTATCTGTCTTAAGGCTGGGGCATACGGGGCAGTTGCCCCGGGCCCCCACATCAGAAGGGGGTCCCAAATCGAATAGAAAGTTTATTTTACGTTTCCTTCTTTAATGAACTTTTTTTAAACGAAATATCAGTACAGTGTAAAATTTGAGACTGATAAAATTTTTACCTTTCTTAAATAATGAAGTTTGTTTTGTTTGTATGCAATAAATAATTAAATACTCCTACATATGAAAATAACTGTTGAGAAATTTGCCTATTTTTCATTTAAAAATGACAAATATTTAGTTTATGAGATTTAGGAGTTTTTTCTTATAAGACAGATGCTTAAGATAGTTGTAGAAAGCATTCTTGCCTTAGTATTTTGTCAAATTGCATTTAAAGTTTGTCAAATTGCATTTTAAATTCAATATTTCAATGTGGCACTTACAGTTAAAACTATGAGTGTTTTTAGTTTTAAGTTTAAATAGCATTTTGAATTAATTAACGGAAACTACCATAGATAAGTTCTATGCACGGCTTTTCATTATTAAAGTAGTGAAACAGAGCGGCGCCTCCAAAGAAGTGTTTGCCCTGGGTCCCAATTAGACTAAGTCGGACCCTGCATGAAGCCACATATATCTTAACAGGAAAAAAAATTTCATAATTGAGATAGAAAGAATGAAAGAGCCTAATTCATTTTTAAAAAAGCAAGCAGAACAAAAGGTTAAAATTTGCAAGTGTTAAACTCCAATAATTTGATTTTATACCTGTTAGTACCTGGTATTAAACTAATTTTTCAAATTCTATTTACTTCTTAATTCTTTTGTTAGAAATTATCTTACATTTAAAAAAAAACAAATAAAATCTTTTAATATATAGAGAAAATGTAAAACTGGTGAATTCTTTTTAAGTCATTTGGAAATTAAAATTTTTAAAAAGTACATTTTTAATTTAAAAATTGTATTTATGTCTTCTCTACACGTCAAACTATCTTCAAAAACTCGATAAAAAAAATTGCCAGTATTAAAAATATAATCTTAATATCAGCTGTGTGTATATATTATAGATCTAAAGAACTGGGCCGAAATAAATCAAACCTTGTATACTTATTATTTAAAAGAAGGAGATAATACTGTTAACTTTTCAAAGTATGGAAGTTAATCAAATATTCAATTAATTAGAATACATCGAAATCTTATCGTTTTACTACAGCAATTCGGGGCAAATTATTCTACAAGTAATGTTTTTATATCATTTTAAAATTCAAACTTCTTCCTTTTCAATGATGCAGTTTCCTTTCCCTGAAGTTATTCTCTAATTTTCGCCAATTTTTTTTTCCAAATTTAAGAAAATTATGTAAATGCGGACGATTGTGAAATAAGGAATTTTATCGGCTTTTTTAAAAAATAATCTGGTGCAATTGACATTCTGATTTTAAATAAAAACATGAGACGCTAAAAGTATTAAGTATATTATAATATTTTATAAAGAATGATTTTTTTAATTTTAAAACTATTACTAATGAAGTATTTTGATTGCGAGCAATGTAGGATGTATAAACTAGTTGTTTAATAAATGAATAGAGCAGAAAACGGGAATACACAGAAATCTACAGAACATTGTCAACCCCTCTACATAAGGTCAAGGACATATATGTATGTAATATTATTTGTTGTGAAGCAGAAATGCAGTTTGAAGACAGTGAAGAGACTTTTTACATTTTTAAGTTCTTTTTAATCCATCGGGAAAGCAAAATTATTTACAAGCAAACGCGCGGACATCGCGCGTCCGCCACAGCACGCTGTAAAAACAGAAGTGGGGAAGAGCAGGGACGAAATAAATTATCCCTCGTCTTATATAACATTGAGTATGGATAGGAAAAATATAATTTTACAGTACTAATATATTATTAAGATTCTGATAGGGATTTCTGACGCATGTCAATCACATGTAAGGGAAACACAGGGATCTTTTAAAAAGAATGTGCTTACTGGACAGTTTTTTACCCCTTCACGCCGAGCGTGCGAAAGTATCGGCGTTTTGTCGATTTAGCGGTATTTCGCCTCTTCACGCAGAGTGTGGGAAAGTTAAGACTTTTAGCTGACTCTGCAATTCAACAAAGCTTCTGTTGAATTAATTAAGTAGAGACAGTGGAATTGGATCACGAAATAAGAGAATATTTTAGAATAAAGTTACTATGGGCTAAGTTAAGATAAAATCTAGAAAATTAATTAAATTGAAATTAGAGTTAAAATATCATTACATGTATGTCTCTCCCTTTTATCCTCCAAAGGGGTGTCGGAAACGAACATAATAATTGACATTCTGATTTTAATTAAAAACATGAGACGCTAAAAGTATTAAGTATATTATAATATTTTATAAAGAATGATTTTTTTTAATTTTAAAACTATTACTAATGAAGTATTTTGATTGCGAGCAATGTAGGATGTATAAACTAGTCGTTTAATAAATGAATACAGCAGAAAACGGGAATAAACAGAAATCTACAGAACATTGTCAACCCCTCTACATAAGGTCAAGGACGTATATGTATGTCTCTCCCTTTTATCCTCCAAAGGGGTGTCGGAAACGAACATCCCCTTCCATGAGACAAGTGTAACTATTTTCGGAATTACTGTTGCAATTCCCCCTCCCCCTTCTTTTGTGATCGTAGGGCACGTTCTTTATAGAAGGAAGAAGGATAGAAGGAAATTGTTGAGTCTGTCAGCCAACTAAACAGGAAAAAGACCTTACTGATTTGCAGGCACTCACATCTGGGAACATGAAATAAGGATAAAAATATTCTGCATTTAAATATTCTGAAATTTAAACGAATGTTGATTTTATTTAGAATATGTTCAAGTAGAATGTCCCTATAAAAAGAAATGTCTTTGCACTACAAAAAAAAAAAAAAATATTGGATACCCTTGAAATTGTAAAGGGCCTTAGGCAGTAGCCTATTCTACCTATTCGATAATCTGGCCATGTAATCACCAACCTAAAAACCTAAAAGAATTTTTAAATAAGAATTGTAGCCAAACAATCGGCATTAAAAATATCTTCCGAATTCGTTGCAGGAACCATATAATGTGTGAAAATAGGGATGTGATTGTTTTTTAAGATGGACGGAGAAAACTTTATAGCTTTAGTATCTTGTAAATATTAAAGTTCTTTCGTTTATAAATGTCAATGCCCTCGAAAAAAATGAGCTGTTTAACATGTAATTATATATACGTGCATATTTAGATTAAAAAAATGACTACATTTTATTCAAAAGCAGTAAGATATTGAATTTGCGCTGCTATATTTTTATTTTTAAGTACGCATTATTGTTAAATACTTTTCACCTTCAGGGCTCTTGTAAACTAATATTTAAAAAAAAAATCTGAATTTCGCGTTTGTGTGCATTGGTTTTTTTCATTAAATTATAAATGAATATTCTATGAACAACTTCTTTAATCATATTTATATTAAGACGCTTCATTCAAAGTGCATTAAACACGCAGAAGCATTTGGAATTATATAATTTTTAATACAGTGTAATTGTCAGAAGAAAAAGGAAAATTGCACTCCATTTTGCATAATTATAATATTGAATGTAGAATCTAAAAAAACTGAGGTGCTAACTCATTGAACAAGTTAAGTGCATACTTAGATAGACTATTTTAGTACAAGTGTACACGAGTGTATATACTATGTATATATGTATATTTCACTTGTTCACCTGCTATCTTATCGCATGTACTTCGAAATGCGCAAACGTCATCGGTGTCCGTCGGTAATGTCTTAGGAAAAAAAAAATTGCAAACACTTGTCGTTTCGTCGGCTTTTCTGCCAAATAGGATGCAAATTATAGGCTCAATATCCGACAATTAAATTAGATATCCGATTACCTCTCATTTGAACATCCGCCGCTTCGATTTCTTAGTCGACCGACAAAAAATATTCAGCAAAATGCGACCTTTTCACCTCGTCGGTTATTATGCGAAATGTTGAGCAAACTGTGGTTTGAATATATGACAGTCCCATCTTATGTTCGACAGTCGGCCCACCTGCTTTGCCTTGATTTCTTAATTGATTCGCGGAGAATTGTTGGAAAATGTATTCACCAGTAGCCTTGTCGGCCATTTGTCGAACATTGTCATAAAGATTTGTGGTTATTGAAACGATTGGGATAAATGCGGATAAAGAAGCGTCTCTGTCAGATAAAGAAACGTTAAAATCGTTTGAACAAAATACGGCGTCTAAAGACAAAAGACACGAAGCTCATTTGTTATGGAAGGACGATGGTGAGGCATTAAGCAGTAATTATGCGAAACTTTCGGTTTAGACAAATTCGGTTTATTCGGTTTAAACAAAACATTAGATAAAAACAAGAAATTATTTGTTTAATACGATGGCATCATTAAGGAACACTTAAGGGAAGGTATTATAGAACGAGTAGGTTTGAATTTAGACCAAAATATAAATGCAGGTTATTTTCTTGCACATCATGTTGTAGCGCGAGAACGGAAGGATAGTACAAAGGTTAAGATTGTCTTGACCGCATCATCAAAGGGAAAAGGCACGTTATCGTTAAACGATTGTTTAGTGAGCGGACCGAACTTAAATCCTGATTTACCTAAAATCTTGTTACGGTTTAGGTAGACAAAATTGTATTTATTGCATCGTCCTATGGAATATCCAAAGAATTAAATAACGTCTCTGAATTCGATTAAGTAATTATTGCATTTTAAACCGATTAAAATCAGGGGACTCATTCCACCCATTTCTTTTGATATTCTTGGTTAAAATATTGTTTCACGTCGGCAATGGAGGAAGAATAGCTGTTTAAGGATGCACGCGACAAGCTAACAGGCCAGCATCATTTCTTATAAAGTTTTTTTATTAAATTTTAAATTCTCATCAAATCAACAATTTCATACAAAAATGGTTCTGCAACAGCTTTGGTGACCTTTCCAGTCATCGCACTTCACTCTTCTATAATTATCCTTCCTATCTCTTTTATTTGCTCGTAAAATATTTCGGATGAATCCTTTCTGGATAACATCTTGATCTCAATTCTTCTGTCAAAGTCCTTTTCACAGCGTTTTTAAGGAAGCTTTGGTTTCGTAATAAGATTTCAGTTTCTGTACTGTAGACTACTGGCTGTGGACCTGGTGTCGCTTATATAGGATTTCTTGTTCTTGTCATCTTATCACGGTTTGAAAATACGTGTTCTTTTTAATAGTCCATGTGTTACGTACACAGGTATTATAGTTAAATTAAAACTGAAATATTTTAAAAAATTTTTTCATTCTCGAATTTTTTCAATTAAAACATATCGCGATTTCTTATATTCAGACATTTAAACATAGTATGCATACAAAACGCTAATGCCTGCATCGATGAATTTTTCATGAACTATGTTTAATGTCCTTTAATATATATTTTACAAAAATAAGACCTTATAAACATCTTACGCTTAAATTCATTGACACATTTGATATTAATTGAACGAACTCTACATTTTGAAGCTCGCCAATTCATGTATTTTTCTCCCAAATTCCTGGATTTTATTAAAACGAGCTTATCAATATATTTTTTTCTTTATTTCGGTAAACAAATACATAATATTTCAAATATGTATATGCATTTAAAAATTTTAATATTTTTTTTTTATTCATGAATCATATGCGCATTGAATTATTATCATTTCTGCACTGAAAACTTCATCTTTGATTGAAAAAATCAGTGGATTGAATAGACATCTCGAATATTTTAACTTCCGGTTGATTCAAACTACATTATTCTCAAAACGGACTTTGCAATATAATTAGATGTAACTAAAAATGTCTAGTATAAAATTTAAAAAAACGAATTTGAGATTGCAAAATAAGATTCTAGGAAGTCCTTATTGTGATGCCTATTTTACAATTATTAGCACCAAATATTTGATATTGAGATTTAAAAAGTAAATTTAAGTACTTTTTAACAAATCTGGAAGCAGACTAACTCGCATTTGTTCATCTTTTCAGATTTTGAGAAAGCGGTGTATTGATCTCCTGTATCTTCTGAGTTGAGTGGGTTTTTTTGTTTTGTTTTTTTCCATCTTTAAAAACAATTGAGTGTTTTTTTTTTTTTTTTCATTTTTATCACAGGAATCCATTAGGAGATACAAATATTAAGCCGGTGAGAAAGTTAAGTTCCAACAATCTTATTATTTTTATTGTTATAGTTTGTATAGTTTTAACTAAATAATCTCTATTATAATTTAATGCTGAAAGGAGGGAAAAGTTATTTGCTTTCTGTTTACGCAATGTCTGGTGCTGGTTTTGAGTCTTTTCCTTAGCTCTAACTAGTGAGATAAATAAAATTTGGTATGCAGTTTTAGCATCAAAATTATAGATTCGTATAAAGATTTGAATGAAATTCATAATTGAGTTGGTCATGTGTTGCTCACTTTCTCATGTATATAAAAGCGACAATTAAAAAATGAATTATATGAATGAAATCCGATATATAATATCTTACTACTAAAAATAGAATTTTGTGAAATTTGTCCAACCTTTCGACCCGATTCATTTCTTGTATGCAAAATATGCGAGGAGGAAGTACTGAACCCCCAGAAATTACATTTAACCTCCAGAGTTATACAATTAAACGAACAAATTAAATAGTTTGCAATTGACTTCTTGACATTGACATTTGACATTGACTTCTCACTTAAATCCATCAGTAAAAGATCTTATTTTGAAAATGATAATTCATAAAGGATAACTGAATAACTGAAATTTGGCATGTATCATTATTGGAATTATAAATCTGTTTTAGATTTTGTCTTCAAGATTAATATTTTTTTGGCATAACAATTGTTTGCAAGATTAACTGTGTATTAACTTAGTACCTATTTTTCACTTCTTTTATATAACAAAAGTTATGTTCTATAATGTTTAATTTTAAATGTTACAATATATCCAGGATTGTTCTTTTTGTAATCGATATAGTTTTTATAAAACTATCTAGAAAATTTCATTCCATTTGATTTATCTCTAAAACGATGAAATGAAGAATTGAAATCATTGCTTTTAACGGAATTTTTTTACTTTCAAATGTACAGATGTTAGATTATTTATAATTAAATATTTTTGGACATTCTAAAATCTAATCTATCGCTGTTTTTAAATTTATATTTGAAATGCTTCAATTTTTTTTTTCTGTATGCAAACTTAGTAAGGCATTTAAAATCTCTATGCGTCCCGAAGGCCGATTTCGCAAGGATTTTTTGTAGAAATATTTCTTATTCATCTAACAACACTTATTTTTCGCTCATTTTCCTTTTGGAGAGTTTCTGTAAACACATTTTAAATGCCAGGAAGGGAAATGATATAAACCTAATAGTTAAGTAACATTTCTGAAGTCATTATATTTTTTAAATTGCAGAAACTGTTAACTATTACTGAATACACATTTAAGTGTACTGTGGAACATGGAAATGCAGAAAATCGACTAAAACTTTTTTTTAACCTTTTATCAATAATTAGATTAGGCGTGCATTACCTTTTTTGCATTATGTGCAGGGCAGGTTTACCAGTAGGTGTATCTCCCCTAGATTTAAAACTATTATCTTCCTTCACTACATCATTAAAAATGCCTTTGCCATAATCATGTACTTATTCTTCATTCACTACATCATTAAAAATTATATCTGTTGCGAAATATTTTTGATTAGAAAATTTCAAAATTTCTTCTTCATATATGGTACATACATTTTTAAATTAAAATATAAAAAATACATTTGTAATGCTTTTGTTGATTAATTTCAAAACAATTCCATACAATAATGGTTTTATGAATATTTGCCGTGGCGTCAACTCCAAGAAAGCAATAAACGCAATATTTCACAAAACAGTATTCTATTCAAAAAAATATCCAATAAATCTTTGAAACTTTAGAAGAGCTTTCTTATTTAACTATATATTTTATCTTTACTTTGTTAGAAATATCTTTACTAAATTTATCAAATTTTCTTTCCTTTCCGGTTTTAAAAGAGCTTTTCAAACTATTATGTAATTATTCAATAATGCATTGACTGCAGACCAGATTACCAATCTATAAACATTTTCCGATTTATTTCCTGAAATGCCTTTGCCAAAATCATGTACTTGTTCTTCATTCACTAAATCATTAAAAATTATATCGGTTGCGAAATATTTTTGATTAGAAAATTTCAAAATTTCTTCTTCATATATGGTACATACATTTTTAAATTATAATATAAAAAATACACTTGCAATGCTTTTGTTAATTAAATTCAAAACAATTCCATACAATAATGGTTTTATGAATATTTGCATATATTTCTCAAAGTTACAGATGAGGTAACAAAATATAGCCCGACTTTCTGACAAATTTATATGCATGCCATTGAATAAAATAATGAGTAGAATATCATCATTTTAGTGGAGTACCTTCTACTGTGCTCATTTTGAATAATCAAGGCAGATTGCTCTTTAATAAATGCTATAACATTGGTTAAATTTTCTTGGGTTATATTTAAATTATCCATGAAACTATGAATCTGGGAAACAATATCAGAATTCAGCAATGAATTATTTGTCTTCATTTCTGGCAGATGCTCTAATATTTCATTTAAAGTGTTGATGTTATTGATTTTTATAGTTAAAAAAGAAATGTTTGGAATATTTGAGAAGCTTGTTTTTCCAACAAAAGCTGACACCTCTAATAAATCATTTATTACAACAGACAATGCAATTTCAGGACTAGAATTTAATTCAGTATTCACGAATAAAATTTTGTTTACCAGAAATTTTTCAAATTTACTAAAGAAATGCGCTGCTTTAGTTCTTCCAAATTTTTAAATTCTCTTGTCTTATCGTATTTCTTTTTTTCTGTTCTGCTTTCCTGGGGAGCTCTATATATTGTTGCTCCCATTTCATCTTTTTTATTTCTGGATTTTCCCTATGAAATGTTGAAGATGACATGTAAGCGGCACAATTTGGCATCTGAGATGGAATTGCTCCAATCACTAGTGTCGGATATTTAAGAGGGGCACTTAATAATTTTCCTGACTTCGAATCAAATAGACTAGTTTCTCTTTCAATATCATTTTTTTTAAAATGTAATTCACAGACCTACAGTAAAGGAAATTATTCGTAAATATTGACTTCCTTTAATGCTTAATTTAAATACAGTAACAAATATACAACATAAAACAATATATAATTATTATTGTTTACTCTTATGCTTTTATCATTATATTATATAATAAATTTTAACTATATAAACATAATTATAGATATAATAGTAAACAAAGCATGTAAACATAATTACGGCAAATATTATAATTATTATTGACAATAATACTGCCTATATTACAGCATTTTATGAAATAATTCTTTTCATAATGCACTTGATTAAAATCACGAATAATGGATATTACTGAGCTGTTAAATTTCTAATGTGAGAATAAATTATTTTTCATTTAGAAACATTAAGCATTAGTTTAAAATAATTAAATAAGCTTACCTTACTATGCTGCGTCCGATAAAATCCTTCACAATGTATGGCACTTAAACATTTCTTTTTAAGTTCTTCATTTTTAGGAAAGGCAAAAACACTTACTCTTGGGCCATTCCTGTAATTTCCATTACAGTTTGGAACACAACAGATCAAAGGCATTTCTATTCCTTATTTTTAGTAATCCAAATGATTTTTCTTGCAAATAAGAAATGGCGCTTCCTGCCTACTCAAACACAGGAGGGCAACTGGCTAAAACATGGCGTGGGAGGAAAGGAATTCGTGTCTTATCAGTAAACTTCAAGAGGGTGAAATTCCTCCCTCGATCCCTTAATTCGCACCCACTCATGTAACCTCTCGGGGCGACGTCTTTACTTTCTGTGACGTAAGTAGTATTCAGGCCTTGTCTATCGGGGGTTGTGCAAGATTACGACGTAGCTACTTCATACGTCACATTTGTTTGCACAACCCCTTTTTAAAGAAGGGCACATTCACACACCTCCCAGATAGCAATAACTAAAAATTTTCTACACCCATATGACATATCCTCGGTCCCGGAACTAAGCTCAGACCACAACCCAGTTCTATTAAATTTTTACTTTAGCTTTAAAACCCCCAAACACAACAATAAATTAAAAACAAACTGGACTAAATTTAAAACAAACATGCTGTACAACTCCGACCTAAATATTAATGTTAATTCACCAGATGACCTAGAAACTCTAATCACAAATTTTACAAACACAATCACAACCACTTTTCGCGAAAACTCCAGAGAAATTGGTCCCAACACCCAATACGTAAACAACGAACTAAAAATATTGTTAAATAGAAGAAATAGCGCGCGTCATAAATGGCAAAGAACTAGAGACCCATCTGATAAAAAAGACTTAAACAGATTAAAAAAAGCAATAGAAAAAACCAGAAAACGGGTTTTGCAAGAGGACTGGAAAAACAAGCTATTAGCACTTCAACCCAACGATAATTCACTTTGGAACACAGCAAAACACATGAGGAAAACACATACAAAAATCTCCGCCCTTAAAGGCCCAGCCAGTACTGCCATTTCAAACACTGATAAAGCCGAAACTTTAGCTGATAGCTTGGAGCAACAATTCACCTTGAATAACATGCACAACACTGACACAGAAAACAAAGTAAACAATACCCTAGAAAACTTTTTAAAAACTCCGATCAACTGCGAATTAGAGCCTCCAACGCCTATGGAATTTTTCCAGTACATAAATAAATTAAATGTAAAAAAGGCTCCAGGGATAGACGGTGTTTCAAATAAAATTATCAAAAATCTTCCACTCACCACCAAATTCAAACTATACTTAATAATCACACTCGTTTTCAAATTTAAATACTTCCCCTCATCTTGGAAAACTGCTGTCGTGATTCCTATTTTAAAGCCTGGAAAAGACCCTACTGATCCCACCAGCTACAGACCAATATCACTCCTTCCTAATTTCAGCAAAATAACAGAACACTTTATCCTACAAAAACTTAATAAGCACTTGATCAACAATAACATTCTAATCCCCATGCAATTCGGCTTTAAACCCAAATTGTCTACCACCCACCAACTCCTTAGAGTCGTTGAGTATGTCACCGCAGGCTTCGAGAATAGAGAAAACACGGGAGCGGTTTTCCTCGACGTTCAAAAAGCATTCGATAGAGTGTGGCTGGAAGGACTCATTTATAAATTAATCTCTTATAACACTCCTCCTCCTCTCGTAAAATTAATTTCCTCCTTCCTCTTTAACAGAAATTTCACAGTACGCGTTAACGCCACACTCTCCAAACTTCGCTCCATAAAAGCAGGTGTTCCGCAAGGAGCTAAATTATCCCCCACCTTATACTCAATATTTATTAACGATATACCTCAGAAACACAATACCAAACTATGTATTTTCGCAGATGACACAGCTATACTGGCCAAAAACAGAAACATAAAATTCATTACTCACGCATTAAACAAACACATCCAAGAACTAGAAAGCTGGTTCTCAAAGTGGAAAATCGCAATAAATGCCTCAAAAACAATAACAGTGCTTTTCACAAAGAAAAGGAAAACTACCCAAAGCCTAATTAAAATTAATGAAGTTGAAATCCCATGGTCTCAGGAAGCCAAATACCTCGGTGTAATATTAGACAAAACCTTAACTTGGAATTCCCATCTTAACTATGTCAAACGAAAATTCCGAGATAACGCCCGCAAATTATATCCCCTCATTGCTCGGAATTCAGAAATGACTAGGGAAAATAAGTTGCTTGTTTATACAGCTATGCTAAGACCTGTCCTAACGTATGCTTGTCCAGTTTGGGCATACGCAGCAAAATCCAACATAAACATCATAGACAGGTGCCAAAATATAATCCTTAGACAAATAACAAAAGCGAGATGGTTCATGAGAAACGACGATATAAGACGAGCCCTCAATATCCCTTCAATAAAAGAATTCATCAAAAACATTGCAGAAAAATTCTTTCACGATATAATCCACATTGATAACGAAGCAATAAAAGAGATATAAATTTATCAACCAAACAAAAATAGCAAAAGACCCAGACTAATTCTCCTATAACGTAACCAATTTTAACCTAATGATAAAACTCACAAATCAGCCTTCCCATCTCGACCACATTAATTTTAAATAAATATTAAATTAAAAGTAAGTCATAAAATTCCCCCTATCTATCCCCTTACCTTATCGCAATAACGCAATCAAAGTTCTCATGAGCCATACCGTAATTTCTTCATTGAACTAAAACCTAGATAATACTCTAACCCCTGCACACCTCCCATACCAAGGCAAGATGCATCTCGGCTTCTCCTCTGGAAAATCCACCTGAATTGGACCCGCCTCCTACCAACGATTTTCCACTCAAGCCCCAGACTTCATCCACTCCAGCAAATCAACCAATCCAGAACTCACCATCACTGATCGTGGACACCACAGCATATTTCGTCTACGTACACACCTCCCAGATAGAACTACAGAAGAACAACCATGCCCGATCCGGGACTCAAACCCTGGACACCCAGATCACGAGGAAGACGCTCTACCCCCAGGATGCAGGCAAAAATGTAATCGCTTTGTCAAAACATTCGAATCAGTAATTGTATATGCATGTCGCAGTTTATAGATATTATACAGGTTATAAACACCATCACGTTGAAAAACTCTTAGATGTACATTGGTTATTATTTTAGTGATTTTCTTATATGTTGGTATGAAAATGAAGGAATGATCCCTGTTGCGAACACAATTATATGAAGTTACAAATAATAAATGAATGTTATTTTTCTAATTATATAATTTTGTTTATTGTGCATTTGAAATCCCTTTGCAGTGGCCTTCAGAATATAGAGTTTTAAATTTTGTAGTTGTGGCGTTAATGTGTTTGTAAGGAATTTCATTCTTAAATATGCATTATACAGAAAGGAATTTTTAATGTTGTTGCTTAACTCTGTATATTCAATGCTGAGAAATTCTACAACTCTCTCACCACTGTTAAGATTCTAGCCTTCCGTCCTTTCGTTAATTTGACATCGCGCGATTTCGAGTGGTTCAATCGACAGGACAGTCCTTTGGAACGGCTTCGCAAATCCCACGTTCTTCGGCAACTTTTCATGCATCTCTTCTGAGCATATGTAGATGGATTGAAAAGGCAATATTGCACAATCAAGGAAGTGAACTCGAATGATATATTTGCCGTTTTGTAAACTACAGCCTTAACTCAGAAGGTTGAAATATTTTGAATTTGTTTATCCGTACTATATGATACCTGAGTTTTAGATCTTTGCAGAACTTGTTTCTATATATAGAAATTTCTGTGGTAATTATAATGCTATGTATATTGGAATGGGCTTGTCGTGTTAAGTCCATGTTATCTCCAGGCAGTATACATATAGTTACCAGATATAACGCAAATCATAATATAACGCATATTGTCGTGTTTGTGCTACAAAAAACGGCCACATCCGCTGGTATCGGGACTTTGTTAGACCTATCTCATGCAGACTTACCGAGTCGTTAAAAATTGTGCAATCTTTAAGTAGTAATGAATCCCATCACAAGTAACAGTAGCTCACTCACACCCCAAGACGCAGAACAAAAACCAAAGAATCCATGAAATGGAGAGTGCACAAATTTGTAATATCTAAGAATATAATAAAACATAATCGCTGCACCAGACTTATTTAGTTAATAATCATTTTAAAAAAATAAGTGTTATAATAAAGGGCTCTGAGATGTGACTAATTTATTTTATTAAGAGTAATAATATTTAATGCAATTCTGCCACCTGACTTGTCAGTAATTCACATCTATCTAATTAAATAACCTTCTTTCTCTGCTACAGTTAAGAGTTTATCCAATTAATTGATCCAAATTACAGGCTTAAGCACTGACAACGTGCGAGTGTAAAATGCCAACACTGTTATCGATTAAAACACACATAAAAGAGACATGGATGAAAAAAACTATCTAAAACTCGAAAAACAATATAAATCCAACACATTCGAAACTACAAACGCACGGTAATTATGACAAATGCTAAAATAATGCTTTAAAAATACGAAAATTTGATTTTTTTTTCCAAGCACAAAATTCAAATAAAATGATAAAGACCAATGTCATTTTTAAATAATAAAATTTAAAAAAAATTGAAGTTGTTCTGTTTGTGCCTAACCATACATGAAGAAGAGTGCTGTTACAGTGAAAGCCAAGCATTTCATAGGAGCACTACGAGAAACCTACGGTATCAAGACGCATTACAATCTATAAACATGAATATAATAAAATAATACAATAAAAATCCGTCTCTCTATAAAAATCCTTTAAAAATTTTTAATTTCATCAATTAAAACAAGTATTTAAGTAGAAAGGAATTTCCAGTAAAACTACAAAACATCCATTCAAATAATTTGTCATGCCTGTCTCCATAGCAGCACTCTTTCTAAGAGTTGATACAGACAATTTTATAAGACAGAGCAAAAGTAGGTGTGTAAGTGAAATTAATTCAGATATAAAACCAAAAATCAATTTAAAAGTAATGACACGCACGCTAAGCTAGTTTAGCCCTGGTCCAGCTGGTCATAAAATTTATCATTGGTCTTAACAATTTTGTTAATTTTCACTGGACTTCACTATGGTTATGACTATTGAAATTATTTGTCCCAAAACCTGTGAAACTTGTTCTTTGAGAAGAATGATCTAACTTAAGAAATAACGCGGTTATTAACATTTAGATATGCCAATAAAAGAATATTTGGAATTACTTACAATGTTAAACTTGCTTGAAACGGAGAATTGTTACGAACTTCATCCTTACTGCATTTGGAATTTCTATCTTTTTAATTAAAAAAATTATAAAACTCGAAATTATTTCATTCAGAAGAAATACGACTTTTTCTAGAATATCCGTTTTAAGAGTGCCATACAGAGAAAGAATCCCAATGTCGACGAAAGCGCCACCTATGGATGGGGGGGGGGATAAGGCGGTGACCAAACTAATGACGGAAGAGGCTTAAAAGGTTTGATAGACAAACCGAATAACACCCAACAAAAAAAGAATTCCTAGTCCCCAGGAGATATTGCTGTGTGAAGAGTGTGACATTCAAAAGGTCAACCGACCCACAGAACTGGCCCCAATAAAACTTTCCCTTACTCTTTTTCGAAAACCGACACTGTCTTTGTACATCACGAGAGGGGTTTAGTGGGGTTAATGAGCCCCCAAACTTGTTTGGAAAAGATACTCTTTGATTTGGATATTTTAGATTTTCTCTGCTTGCACAGAAAATCGTACCGAGGGCAGTGTGAATGTTAGAAGGACTCTTGGAACACAGAACTCAGCACTGATTAATTATTGAAGTACTTCGATTTTGGGACATTTAATTGCACTTCATAATTCTGTTAATTAATATTAGAGAATCCTGAAATTTAGGAGTAATTAATAATTTCATATTTATAGTATTTTGTTTGACACGACTTCATTTTTAACAATAATTGCGTTCATTAATTTTTCAATCCAGGAGGATCGGGCAAGATCTATGTGCCTATGAAAATGTAAGACCTCGAACTCATCCCCAAAGAATGGGTTCAATCCTTTCTCTCAATAGTTTTAGTACTTACAGCAAATTTTAATAAAATGTCCCTAAATTTTCTTTAAAATTTTATAAGTAAATTGTTTATTTGAAAAAATATTAAATAAGCTTAAATGAGAAAGGAAACGAGCAAAATTAAGGTGAATTTTTCAACTCATGAGACATAAATGATATGACCTGGTGTTTCTGCGTAGCTGGGATGTTCCAAATTTCGGCCTGAGTTTCACAAAAAAGAAAATATCCTAAATTTTAATTAAATGACTCATTAGTACCATATTAAAAAGAAAAAATATATATAATTATTTTGAAAATAATGTTAGGATAAATTCTATTAATTAGTTTTTCTAAACGTGGAATATAACCAACTTAATATGATAATGTACATAAATTGCAAGAAATAAATAATAAATTAAATTGTAAAATGCATATATTATATGAAGTGTCTCCTGGTTTTCGAAATTCCTATACCATTGATTGAATTATTTTTTCTTTTGTTTTGTTTTATTTATTTATTGGATTTTGCCAATATCTCCATTCATCCGCTCAGCCAGGATTTCGTATCAGAATTATGGAATGTTTCAATCTCAAAATTCATCTTGGCTTTGTAATAATTTTTACTTATATATAAAAATAATAATATCAAAATAAAAAAAAGGGTTACAATTTAAAAAAAAATTAAATCTAATTTCTACAGAATTCTTTTCCTAATATTTCACAATATGTATCATATGGTCACCTGTATTTAACAAAGAAAAGAGTAAAGTAACCGCAAACAATTCTCTCTAACATCCGGAATAAGTCAAAACTGTTTCGCATTTCTGAAGGCTTATCAGTTTTTTTTATTTGTAACTAACTAAAATTTTAAAAAATGTCTAGTGAGATTCAATTAAATAACTTGGTAGAAATGTTGCTTCGTTCAAAATAGAAATTATGATTACTTATATATAACCATGAATTGGAAAAAAAAAAAAATAGTTGTAAAATATATTGTACACAAATGTCAATACACATTAAAAAACATTATTTCTTTGTCATATAAGAAAAAGATTTTATGAAAGCAGTGATCAACTTAGTTTTAGATAATTTTTATAATCCAGATTTATGATTGCTAAAATTAACTTAGCTTTTTCATAATCGCTTACTCACAAGAGTGTATTTAACTTCAAATTCGATAGACATGCAACATTTACTACTAGTTTAAAAAACTTACACTGTTCCACATTTTGTGCAAAGCATCTTTCTAATTTTCAATAATCTCAACTAAAATAGGAACTTGAAAAACGGAAGTATTTAAAGTTCAACTAATACAAAAACTTTCTCATTCAGCATTGTTTATGAGCATTACAGATTATATTCTCATCTAATATAATTAATTTCACTAGCATTGATTCTTATACATCTAATAATTTATTACATTAAGGGCATTTCCTTGTTCCATTAAACAATTATTTTCTCATTATCCAAAGATAAGCAATGTAGATACATGAATAGGATGAAAGATCAATAGTAAAATATATTGGTACAGAAATGCTAATATAGATTTAAAAAAAAAAAAAAAAACATTACTTTGTTGTCATGTTGCTGTTGAAATTTTAATCTAAAGAAAACGATGCGTGAAAATTTCTCTGAAAGCTTTATTTAAGATTTCTAAAATAGCTCCGAAACCACTAATATAAGTAGCAGTACTTGCACGTAGTTGCTCGTAGCTTGATAAATATTAGCAAAATCAGAACGAGAAAATAAATAAATAAAATAAAGCTATTAAATTGTATTAATCGTTAACAAGCAAAAAAAAAAAAAAAAACCAATGATTTTACATGGGTTTTTTTAAAAAATTTTTTGATAAAGATATTGCTTAGTGAACAAATGTAATATACATACATACACATACATTTCCTTTTATGAGAATAGATTATAGCGATTTTGAAGAAAACGTATTCAGAAATATGAGAATATTCAAATATTAGTAAATAAAAGATGATATCAGATTTTTTAATGTCTTACCACTCTTTAAATGAATTTAATTCCTGTAAATATTTTTCTGATAAAATCAATATTACTTTTCCATTTAGAATAAAATTTACTATCATTCACTGCAAAATATATAAATAAGATAAATGCTATGTATAATATCAAATATATAAAACATTGATAAAAAAAACGTAGGTAAAATAGCAATTTAAGAAATATCCCACATTTAATAATTGATTATACAAATGAAATTATATATAAACTTGTTTGATTTTGATGAAATTTCGATTTTTAAACCTTTTTGAAAAAATTCTTCTTTTAGAGAATAAATTTAGATATCGTGAATCGGAATCTTAATTTTATTAAGTACTTTATATCCCATTCACATCTAATTACTGCTAAACAAACCACTTTTTTCTAAACTGCCATATATATATTCTTTAATGCTTTATCCTATAAAAAAAATAAAAAAATAAAAACAGTTCTATTACACGGATGTTTTCTTTTGAAAGTTAAAATATGATGTTAATTTTATTTAAAATCTAAAACATTTAAACCATATGTAGAAACAGCAAAGTGGATAAAAATGCAAGGTATATATAATTCAGTATGGTAAGTTTCAAAGCAGGATGCTGCACTAAGTCCAACAACATTACAGTCTTTACATTCAAATCTAGATTCTCTCCTCACACGTCTGCCATTTTTCATTTATTTTTAATGTGCATATAACAAATTTCCTTTATTTTTTTTTTCTTGGATCACGTTTATCAACATAAGATGGGAAATGTTATCCTGTTAGAGAATGATATTGACAAGTATATTCAATCCTGTTAGAGAATGATATTGACAAGTATATTCAATCTTTTGGAATGAAGACATTTATATAAAAGCTTGAAAATATCCTTTAAGTTCATTCCTACATTTAATAACAGTGGGATCTCAATTTTAAGCTCAAGATTAAGGAATTTTTTCAATAGATTTTTTAAAAATTTCAAATTGATGGAATTAAATTATAGAGAAATACGCAACGATACTTTATTTCGGCCTCAGCAATTTTCGTTATTTATTTTACATTTAAGCGCCTAAATCATCTAAATTTTGCCATTAAATAAAGCAAAACACTTTTTGTAAAAATAATGTATTGTTCGCTTGTTTGTTTATTTTTATACATAGTTTGATTTCATTCAAAATTTTGCTTTAATGTCTTTCAATTTCTTTTGAATATTTTTTGACAAGAAAACGCTTTTCAATGATTCGACTTAATCTACGGTTAGAATCATTTTGTTAGAATTGCAAATATCATAATTAACAGATAGGCGCATATTTTTAAAATTATGAACGCCAAAAGTGTAACAGTATGACTTGAATATTTGAAATGAAATCGTTTTATATTTGCCACATTTCTCAATGAAACTAAGGCGAAATAGAATATAAACCGAAATGAAGGATGTTGGGAATGACAAACAAGCAACCAGCACATGTTTGTATCAACTATGCAATATTCAAATTTGCTTGTACTAATTTTCATCGAAAAGTTTTGCGTTGATTCTTCATACAATTTTCTTTAGTCGTTTCCTTATTCAAAGAATAATGTCTAAAAGAAGTTAAAATACCTATGCTAAAATAATTCCCTTTTATGTAGATGTGATTTGTTTGATTTTTATTTTTTCAAAAATCTAAACCGTATTTGTGTGCATTAATCACGTATAGAACACAATCCAGTACAAATCCAAAATTAAGATTAAAAAAAGAGATGGAAATTTTATTTGCATTTAGCATTTTGTTTCAATTATTAAGCCTGCATTCATTTTACTATTATCATTAAACTCGTGATCTCGACTTTTTCATGTTTTTTGAGAAACAGTTACTAAAATATAAGGCTTATTTTTTTTTTTTTTTCAAATTTAATTTTCACAGATTTTTGAAGCTGTTATTATGATACCATATGAAGTTGTAAAAAAATTTTCAGAATGTTTTTTCTTTTTTCTTTTTTTGGATTCCTACTGATAAAAAAGTATTTATAGTCATTTTCCGATACTCTTGGTTTTTATATCCAACAAAGTTGAATTTTAAAAAATAATGCAAATATTTATCTGAAACTATTACCAGTTACTTCCTTCAATATAATACGAACTTAAATGGAATTTCAAAAATTTATCTCAGCTGAAAAAAAAAAAAAGTTTCTTCCAAATTTTTATTTATTTTAAATTTGCAAATGATCTCATTAATTTATCATTACATTTTATAGCTCTGTTTATAGGACTTTATAATATGGATTGAATCATAATTTAATACTTATTTCTATGAAAATGCATTCTTTTTCAATTAAAAAAAATAAATTATTATAGAGTTTCTTTTGTCGAATTTTTAAGATACGCTTTTGGCATAATATTTGCTTCACAACTGTCAGAAATACAAGAAATCCTAAATCTGTTTAACAAGTGCATTTAATTAATCGTTAACAAATGATGTATTTTCTCCACGGTATTTAATTGCATCTTTAAACTATGATGATTCGAAATTTCAAAGTATGAATCTCATGCTAAGGAAAATTTTTAAATCAATAAATGTGAATTTCATAGAAAAATATTTTGCTAATCCAATGTAATTTCAAATATATTATATAAATGTTAAAATTTAATTAGTTTTGAATTTTATTTAATAATATTTGATTAAAATAATTTTTTCTACTTAAGCCGTTGATTTTGTAATAAAGTAATAAAAATAATCAGAAATCGGCAGAGAATTAGTAAGAAGATTTGTTCCTTTAATAATTAGTATCTCTTCGTTGTTATTCTAAAATTGAAAATATTCAAATATAGAAAAAACATAACTCGTCTGCAGTTTTGCTCTTAAATATATGATGCATAACCAAAAATTTGTGATTTAGAAAAGAATTCATAATCCGATCTGCCTAATTTGTTTAATATTTAAAACTAAAACATTTCATTTAAAAAAAATCATAAATTGAATTATTTTTGTAAAAAACATTTTCACTGCTAATTTTTGATATTTCATCACTTTTTGTCATCAATTAAAAAAAGAAGAAAAAAACTCGGAATCATATATATACTACATATTTTTTTTTAATTTTAGAACATTTTAAAATTGTTTTCTTAACAAGAACTATGTTTTGGATTCATTTAAACATTAAAATATTAAAAATACAATATGAGAGTTATAAAATACTTTTATTGTATATCTCAGTGCGAAACAATTCTATATCCTTAAATTTCCCCCCATTTTAAAAATTATAAATAAGTAAAGATAATTATCTAAAAGCAATAAATCACCATAGCGAGGGAAATACACACATAATAATTAACACCAAGTTAAAGCAAAAATAAATAATTAAAATTAGTAGCAAAAAAAATAGCCTGGACAATCTCTTTTGATGAAATTATAATTCAGCACAAAGCTGACATCAAAGTCCTACTAAAAATTATTCAAAAATGCAGTCGACAATAATGACATACGCTACGATTAGAATTAGCCACGATCTTCGTAAAAAGGTCGTGTTTTGACTATGCTGCGCCAAACTAATATCACATCAAAATAACAAAAATAAAAAAGCAGATGTTTAAAGCAATCGGAGGCTGAAGTCTAAAATCACGAGTCGATTTCGCAGCAACAATTCCTATGACCTCGCTAAACCATAGGAGGCGTTATTAGAATTGCTAGTTTTATTTTCTTTTTTGTTGTTCATGACATATTATTCTTGTTTTTATACATTTTCTTTTATGTTATTCATACATTCTTTTATGTTATTCATACTTTCTACGTTGTTAGAAAATGATTCTGTTAACGAAGACGATATTGAAGTTTCCGAAAATAGATAACTCGGTACAGATTATTGAATGGATATCAAATTTGACAGTAAATAAAATTATTTCCATTCCGAAATTTGACCAACTTTCAGGCCCAATCCATAATTTACAAATATCAGAAAGTATGTAAAAATAATAAATTTAAAAAAATTAATTAATTAAAATGCTTATTGTTTCAGAAAACTGTGTTTAAAATAGTATCAATTATTTTTCAAAGCTCACTCTCCCCCATTCCAGTTCTTGAAACAATTTTAATTATAAAATAACAAATTAAATATTCCTTCCTTAAAGAATTTTGCAGATCGTTTGAAAATTGCCTGCTATTGTATATTTTGTGCATTGCTTAAATAAAAGAACATAATTAAAAAAAAAACTGCTAGCAAGCGTTCTCTTTGGTTAGAAATTCGGAGTGTGATTGCTGTATTCATAAAAGGGGACATTTTTTCGTAGTACGCATATTTTAGTATTTAATAGCTATTGTGGGTATGCAGAGTCGTTTGGAAAAGAAAGGACAGGTTTTGATTTGGATAATTTTGGCAGTAAACCTGCAAAATTTTAATTGGTGTATATCGACCAGAAAAATAATATTTTTTCCATAAAATAATATTTGCCCAGTGTTACTATTCTGTCATTTTAAATTAATAAATTTTAGTAAATTTTGAAAATATACTTTGTTAATAAAGTTATTTCTTAGATATGAATCTACATATTTAATCTTAATAAGTTTTCAACATTAGAACATTATTCTCTTTATATTCTAATAAATAAATGCAAGCAATTACTTTAGGATTTAATTAATACATAATTAAAATTTATATGAATTTTTAAGTACTTACAGTAAGTTATTTATATCAATAACTCTTGAAATAAAGAGAAAGAAAAAAAAAGAAGGAAAAAAAAAAAAAAGAGAACGCCTGAATGATTAAATTTTCTGATGCAGCAATTATTTTAATGAATATGCAAATATACTATTTCAATGTTACATTTCAACATCAAATGCGTCTTTCCGTAATTAATAAATTATAATCAAACACAGCATTAAAAAAAACGGAGCGCCAGGAAACTCTTTAGGTGAAATTATAAAGTGTTATTAAATTCCGTATACAACCCCTTATTCTTCAGCAGTAATTTGATTGCAGGAATAGGGCGATATGAGTACTCTCCCCACGCTGCAAATGAACTCTTGACCGCAAGAAGGAGGAGGGAAATGCTCGTATTATATCGCTACGTTTTGGATTTTAAAAGAACTGCATTTCAAAAAGCAAAGGAATTAAGAGAGTCAAAATGTACCATATGTCAAGGAAAACATAATTCACTGTTGTATAAAGATGTTAAAAGGAATAGATAGTGCACGTGTTTCAGATCCCAATTCTAATGATAAACAAATCGCAAATCACCCCTCTGAAGGTGATATCTCTCAAAGGGGAAGAAACGCGATTTAATAAATCAGTGGCACCTCAAAGACCCGTTAGTCCTAGCAGATCCCTAAACAACTCGAAATTTATATCATTCCTTCCCACGGCAAAGGTTTTACTTTATAATAATAAGGGTGATTCATTTTTTATTCAGAGTTTTGCTAGATAGCGGTTCGGAATCCAGTTCTGTAAGTGAAAATGTAACATGCACTTTAGGATTAAAGAGAAAAAAATGCTAGAGTGTCTCTAAGTGGAAATAAGTGGGGTTCAAGCAGGAACCACACGTGACTCAGTTAATTTAAAAATTGGGTCAAGATTTAGAGAAGAATGTTTGACAGTTAAGGCTTTTATTTTAAATAAGGTTACTTCTCAAATCCCAGTTGAGAATATTAACATTAAAGAGTTAGATTATTTGAAGGGGGATCGCTTTGTCAGTTGAAGAATTTTCGAGGCCATCAGAATGTGATATAATTTTAGGCTCTGATTGTTTTTCTCAATCCTTCGTAATGGAAAAATGAGCGGATCTGAAGGACAACCAATTGCGTTGAGCGCAATATTTGGTTGGGTTGTCACAGGTCAGATTCGAAGGGATTCTACTGTTTCATCATCTTATACGCAATCGCATTTGATTTCCGTGGAAAATGATTGCAACATTGATTCTGTTTTGCAAAAATTTTGGCAAATGGAAGAGTTGCCCGATAAAACGTTTTTTTAGTTACTAGATGTTTACATAAATAGGTTTGGATTCTCAAATTATAAATCCTGAAATATCTAAAATAATTCAAAATTCCTTTTATATGGATGATTTGATGGCTGGAGCAAAATCTAAGGAAGAAGCAATCATGTTAATCCAAAAATTTTCGGAAATTCTAGATGTCCGAAGATTTCACTTAAGAGAGAAACGTTCTAATTCTCCATATGTCTTAAATAATTTAACTGAAAGTCTAAGTGCTAATGAGCCAATGTAGAAATTCATTCAGAAAACTGTTATAAAATTCTTGGACTTATTTGGGGCTCTTCTACTGATTGCTTTGTTTTTAAAATTGACTTTAACTTTGAGAATGAAATCACCAAAAGATCTTTTCTGTCACAATCAGCAAGGCTATTTGATCCTTTGGCTTTTCTTTCACCTTGCACAATATTAATAAAATTCTTTTATCAGCAGTTATGGTTGCTGAAACTTCATTGGGATAGTGCCTTATCGGAACATTTTGCAGTTAAGTGGCGTACATTCAAAAAGGAATTTCAGCACATATGTCACATTTCTATTCCGAGATGGTTTCTAATTAAAGAGAAGGAAATTACTCTTCATGGCTTTTCGGATGCATCGGAATTAGTATATGCCTGTGTAATTTATGCGGTTCAACGAACTGATAATGGTGTAACTAAAGACACTATTTTAGCAGCTAAAAGCAAAGTAGCTCCACTAAAACCTGTATCCATTCCACGGAAATGAGTTAAATGGAGTTCTCCTGTTAGCCCGATTATTATCTGTTTTAATTAATACCTTTCATGAACATGTTATTAATTTATATGCTGGACAGATTCCCAAGTTGTTCTTTCCTGGTTGTCAAATATTCAATTCTTTCATACCTCCTCAAAAGAGATGGAGGTACGTGCCGTCAAAGGAAAATCCAGCAGATGTAGGATCCAGAGGTTTGTCTCCTAAGGAACTGCCAGACTGTCGCCTATAGTGGGAGGGCCCTATTTTCATATCATCGTCAGAGGCTGATTGGCCAATGCAACCAAGATTCAAAGACAATGACTCTGTCTTTAAGGAAAGGAAAAAAGCTGCATGTGTATTTGTTGCAATTTTGAAAAATGCTTTAATAGATTTATTAATTGAAAAATATTCTTTATTTACTAAGTTAATTAATGTACTATGTTTTTGTATTAGATTTACAAATAATTTTAAAGCTGGTAAAGTTAATAAGAATTCTACAGGTATAATAGAACCTTTAACTACAAAGGAAAGAATTTTTGCTCGTAATATTATTGTAACATATATTCAAAATGTGTTTTTTTGATTCTGAAATTAATAGGTAGGAAATTAATGGGTAGGAAAAAGATTTTTTGAATTTTTAATTAGAATTCCAATTTATCAAAAATTAAGAAAAATATTGACTTTTTCTGTGATAACGTTCTAAAAATTTACACTAAAAAATAGCTTTTACTTGCAAATTATATCAATTCTCTGCATTATTCATTCACAGTCAAAGTATGCTAAATATAGTTCTGAAATGAAAATCAATAAACTTTAAAAGAAAATCTGTAACAAAAATTCCATTCTAAAAAATTATACCTGAACTTAACTATTACCATCACAAACGATTCCAATTGTTTTAAGAAAAGTGGATCATTTAAATGTGCATTTCAGCTAAATAATAGCACACAAGTCAATAAGGAAATTCAACTGTTGATAAATTTCCTATTTTTGAAATAAAATCTGTTCAAAGCTTTTGAATTTCTGGTAATCAAACAAAAAATTCATATACACAAGAAATAAATAACTTAACAAGCCTGATATAGTTAAAAAAATACATCTTATATTATATTTAAAAATCTAGTATTCTCGTTTATATGAAAACTTTATCT
>JAPMOR010020541.1:186874-207133 GCA_026543865.1 Argiope aurantia
TATATATTATTTATACTTATATTTTATATATCAATTCATTTCAATGAATGTATTCATTGCGAAAAAATCAATAACATTTTTTCTATCATTTCTAATTCAATAAAGCTATATCAAACGATATTTTCAAAATTATTTCTACTGCGGCAGCAACGCGCCAGGTACCAACTGGTATTAATTAATGAGTGCTATCTAAAACTTATAAATGAGCACAAATTAGAAAAATAATTAATGCTCTAAAAATCTTAATTTCAGTTTTAACACTTCACTGAAAACTGATTTTACAAAAAAAAAAAAATTGTAAGAGTCAGCAGTTAATAATATAAAAGTTTTTACATTGAAAAAGAAATTTTACTCCGAACAGCGCTGGGTATATACTAAGTAGTGAATAGGGATAGCAGATCGTATTGTGCTCTTGCCATATTATCTGTCATAAATAACTAAAAAGCGTAAAATATTTGAATCAATATTGATGAACAGGTAATTAATTACTTTCGTTTAAAATGGTATAAAAATCACTGATACCATTTTATTATTTTTATTAAGAGATGAAAGATTGGACCATTTTTCCGAAAAGTCTGTTTTGAAGTTACGCAACATGTAAAAATACTACAATATTTAAAATTTGTAATACATAATTTCAAACTAAGATTATTAAGCAATTACTAATCCGAGGACTAACAGTGAATAAAAATAAAATAATAAAGACAGCAAATTCTTGAAAAGTATTTGATTTTCAGAATATCAAGTGGAATGAAGGGAACTGGTCCATTTTGTTCTGAAAATAAATAAATAACAAAACAAAAAAAAAGAACAGAGAATGTCTTATAGATTTTAAAGTCTTATAGATTATAAAAGTCTTCTAATCTTATAAATTTCAAGATATAGAGATTGACGAAAATTCATATATTGTTTTCAGGAAATTTAAATATATATGTGCGTAGCATGATACAAATGTTAAAATCTTCATACTCATTACAAAGTTTAAGTCAAAATTATTTCTTCTTTCTATCATTACAAAGTTTAAGTCAAAATTATTTCTTCTTTCTATCTAGGCAATAATATATTCTTAAGTATTTGTAAAGAAACATATTATACATTTCCGGAATTTTCAGCAATTATGGTATTCAACTTTATTTACATACGTTTAAAGTTTAAAGCTCCAATTAAAAATAAATTAAATCTTTTTGGAAATAAAATCTGCAAAAATATAATTTTCGGCACGTGTCTGTAGGAAATGAAACAAATATGAAATAATATTTTTTCTAAAAAATAAATTCAAGAAAAATTATTTTATGATCTTTTACACTCTCTATATTATTAATCCAATAAATCAGTTTTATTTTAAGGCAAGTTTTGTTTAATATGAACAGGATATCCATTCAAATCAGGGCCAAACAGCTAATTTGTAAACCTTTAGTAGACTCAGATCTGTTAAAATGGTCTAAATGGAAAATGATTATATTTTATGTAACTTGATTCAATAAATGCTCTAATAAATAACGAATTTTTGATTTTACATAAAGCTTCTGCTGTGGAAATCACGAATAACAAAATGTGGAGTTTTTCTAAATTTTTAACATTCAAAACTTCATAAATAAGTCTTACTTGATCGTGTAAAATAGAAACATTCATTCATTTATTTAAAATTTGGTGTGTCCAGAATATTTCTCAGAATATGATACGTAACTGCATTAAATTTAGATTTCATAATTTCAATCCTTTTGAAAGCAAAACTAAAAACTGAATTTTATGCTAAATCTGAGAAATTTTTGTTGAATTATTGTTTGAGATATTACATAAATTATGAAAAATATTTTTAGTTCACATAAGACTTAAATACCGAGCGATTCTGTTTGCAATACTCATATTCAATAATAATAATAATAAATAAATAACAATAAAGATGATAAATAAAATAAAACGCTTGGTTTTATTAAAAAATATCTTTATATTAATTGCAATTTCATCATTTCCACTTTAAATTAAAATTGAAGTTTTACCGGAAATGACAACAAATTAGCAAAATATATATAGTATATAACGAAACGATCTAAACAACAGTATAAGTTTGGTATGACTATCAAATTTTGAAGATTAAAAATGTTTTGTTTGAGAATCTATTAAGAGACCAGTTACTTAAAATATTTAATTGAAAATTGTTGAGAGAGGTAATATTGGCGAACCGGCTGGTCGCCAAAGGCGGCTAGTATTAAATATAGCACTGTATTTTCATATTTTAAATTTGCATGCATATGGTAATTTGTTAATAGGTATTTTGGGCCAAACATTTTGGATATTAAATGTTAAAAGTATAGTTAAAAAATGTGTATTAAATTGTGTTGTATGTTGTAGATTTAGAAGTAATATGTCAAAAAAAAAAGGAGATCTTCTTGAGGGACGAGTGACTATCAATAGACCATTTTTTTTTCTATGTTATTGATTATACAAGTCCAATTTTTATATTGAATCACCGAGGCTGAGGAGCCAAAACAACGAATTTATATTGGTTATATTGTGGTATTTGTATGCTTTACTACGAAGGATTTATATTTATAATTAGTAACTGATTACACGTCCGAGACCTTTATCGTTGCATTAAAACGTTTTTGTTCTGTTCTTTTCTTTCAATAGAATAGGTTATCTTCAAGCTTCGTTATGGGGCTGCGGTGGCCTGGTGGTATTCCACCTTAGAATCATCGTGTAAGCGGGTCTGGTGCGCGTTAAATCCATCGGGGTAGAACGTCCTCCCGCTGATGTGGTGTGGTGTGGAGTTTTGGGAAAGGGTGTGCCAGCTCAGATGTAATCTTCGTCATCTAACAGAGATTCAAAATTACGAGGTCCGTCCCAAAAATAGTCTTTAAAACGGGACATTAATATAATTAACCCAAACTTCGTTATATATGTGATGGAATTACTAGTGTGCATATGCTCAACAGAGTTTCAAGAAATATAGATTTAAAATCTCAAAAATAATTTTTTAAACCATATTTTAATTTAATGGGGAAAATTATAATATGTTGTTATTGCATCATTATAAGGTGAAAATAAAAAAAGCAAAATTTAAAAATTACATTAATTCCTCGCTGACATTTGAAATGAAAATACAAAGTGCAGAAATGGAATGGTTTAAAAAATCTTTCAAAACGCTCCATAAGGCAAATTTTTCTGAATGGAGTAATAAGAAGCTGCTTCTTGAATAATTAGGTTATCGCTATGAAACGTTTTCAAAATTTATATTAGATTTTTAATTATAAACTAATCAATATTTTAATGCCTTTTTTCAATGACTTAGGAATATATAAGAGCACAAAAATGATTTTTTCCCTCTTTGAAATTTTGAAAATGAGCTTTTCATTTTTACAGATTTTATTTTGGTACAATACTTATCTCTCATTTTATAATTTTTAGCTATATTTTATACATATTTTTTACAATACTATTCATCCTTACTATTACACACGCATTTTATGACGATATTAAATATATATTTTGTGTTCACTTTGTGTGCTCAGATGCATTATGTAATTAAATGAATCTGAAAAATAAAATTAAGTTAGATAATAAAATATTTATCAGAATAAAAACAAAATAAGATATTTCCATCTTACAATGTTTTGGATTTGAAGCTCGAATTCCATTTAAAATGTTATAACTTTGAAATTTTTGGTCTATATATATGCATTAAAAAAAAAAGTTTTTTACGAAAGAAAATTCGCCTTCCTGTTGAAAAATCGCTAAACTTAAGCAATCTCGCAGAATAAACTGATGCTTTTATTTTCATCTTGATTTAAACGTAATAAAAATATATGTGTGTAATCAGGTTTCCTTTTTCTTCACGTTTTCTTCACTTTTTCATGAAAAATAATTAAGTGTTCGTCTCTTTTTGCAGAGTACTTTCCATTTCTTTTTTTCATTCCGTCTAAATATTGCTGCCATTAAAACTTACAACACTTCGAAATAAAGATGCTTCTGGATTATTTTTTTTAATATTTGGAACTTGTCTCTTCATTCAATTTTAATAAAAGAATAGTGAAGAAAAATATAGATTGTATTTAATAAGCATTTTTTAACTTGAGAAAAGAAAACTAAAGACCTGCTCTCCAAACTACATTTTTTTGAAGAAATTCATTTTCACACATCAATTTCTTTTGAAATGTATTTCGTTATTCTTATAACAAAATTTTTTCATATTGCATATTATGAAGAAATAACACTATTATCTTGTGTAAAAATATTAAGTAAAAAAAAGTGTGATTTTTCACCTTCCCATATAAATATAAAAGACTTCCATTAATATATTTAGACTAGAGTTTTATTTATTTTATTAAAATAAATATCTCAAGCATTTGTTTTTTCTATCACTTGTTTTTTTGTTTTTTTTTTTTTTATCACAAAACAATTTTGACTGCAGAATTGAGTTACAAATGAGTATAAAAAATGAGTTGTTTGTGTTAAAAGCAACGTTCAGATCGGCACGATCATTTTACATTATGAAATACGAGGGTGGGATAAACAGTTTCCGACCTAACTTAGAAGAAGTGGCGCTCCCAGAATTACTTTGACTACAGCACTTCAAAGTGCCGTCTTTGTTTAGTACTTCTTGCATACTTTTAATAGGGCTGACGAATATTTTACGAGCGGTTATCACGTAACCAATATCAAAAAGTCACAAATACCAGTGATCAAGGCTTTTTTTCAGAGAAGGGTGTGATTCAAATCCTTGATACGATCTTACTGGTGATATTTCGATGACAGGTCTTGGAGCACGATAGAAAGTAACAACTGTCCAATGGAAGCTCTCGAACAAGAGTTCAATCATGCATGGGAAAAGTACCTTGCTCATATCGCTTAAAATAACTACAAAACAACCGAGTGCGGAAATCAACTGTTTAAGTTTTTAGCAACTCAGGACGGAATCAATGTTTTGGCGCCCCACTCCCCAACCCACATTAATGAAGTTAGTTTTAATGATTCCGTTATGGATTTCGCAATATTAAAGCGAATTCCTTTTCACTCTCAAATTAGAGTGCTAAATTGCTTAGACTCAGATCACCTTTCAGTAGTTTTGACTTTTAATACTGGAACCTTTTCACTAAATTCACTAGCACAATTCTCCACCAAATGGGAGAACTTCGGCATATTTTAAATTCAAAACCCCTCCCCCCTTCAAAATTAATAACAATGATGACGCAGAAAATGCAATTGGTAGTTTAGGGAAAATTCTAACGGAAGCACTCGCAGAAGCCTCAAAACCAAAATTTAATAAACCTCCAGAGAAGCTTCCTTTAGAAATACAAAACAAAATGAAACTGCGAAATTGCCTGCGGAGACGTTGGCAACGTTCTCGCGACCCTCAAGTCAGTACGGAACTTCACAGAACCCAGAATGAGATAAAAGGGTTAAAAGTAGGTCACTTAGAGCAACGGCGAGCTGAACTACGACCCCCGATAGATCGGGGGTCGTGGCTGAACAGTTAGGGCACCTCTCCTAATTTCTCAGAAAACCATCCTCTACGATCTCCCTCCCTAAGAGGGGAAACGGTAGAACTCGCCCTTGCTCCAATCGAAAAGGCGGAAGTTTTGGCGGACAGCCTACAAGACCAGTTTGCGCCACACGCTGACGCGTGGCTGTCAAACACTCCTCCCTGACGAAAAACGTCACAGATCAGCTAGAGAATTTTTTGACACTTGAACATGTAAACAATCTGGAGCCCGTTCGGCCAACGGAGATCATAGAATTTATGAAAAACGTTAAGCCGAATAAAACGCCAGGATTGGATCTAATTACAAATCGCATGATTAAAAATCTCTCGTTATTTATTATTATTTTATATATGTTAAATTTATTTTATACCTAACTATTTTAATAAAAAAAACTAATTGAACTTTGTTATTTTCCCGATTGCTGGAAAGCAGATGTGGTTGCCCCTGGTTGTGATGCACTTTCCAGGAACAGACCTCCAACCAACAGTTGTGGCGGGCGGCGGAACCTATTGATTATAAGCAGAGCACTTTCTATTTCACCGAGTCCCATCGCAGGACAGCGACTATCGCTGGAAGCTATGCGCGGCTTGTGTCATTGTACGAAAACAAGTTTTCTTTCGCACTCAAGTCTCCACAGAAAAATATTTATTCAAGGAAAAAAACTCTTATCTGAAAAAGAGGATTAATACCTTTTTTTTAAATAGGCAATTACTAAACACATGTGGAGACTTGAATATGTTTTTTCTACCCCACTCTTTCGGATATTTTATTTTGTTTGCAGCTTCTTGCGTCTGTAAAAGCTTTATAATAGTTTTAAGTAAATAAATAAAAATGTAATCAGAATAATTTTATTTTATTGTTCACCAAATTTTAAATTGATAATTTTTTAAGAATCTCTTTTCAAAACCGACTGCGAATATATTTGATTCACTAATCTTGATTTTGATTATTGTAGATTTCAACTCAAAAATTCTCAAAATATAATTTAGCTGGCTTAATGTAAAGGAAAAAAGCTAAAATGCAAGATCGCTTGAGACTATACGATTTTATGCACAAAAAAAAAAAAAAAAAAAAAAAAGAGAAAGTTAAAAAAGCATTCTGAAAAATTGTGATTAAATGACATTTGGATGGACACTAGTGATATTTTTTTTGCTTGAAAACTTCATTCCAAGTAGTGATAATAATTATTAAATTTGTCGCTTATTGTATGATGCCATTTGTTATAATTTGAATTTTAAAGCAGTTGTACATCGTATAAGATTCTTACTTAGTTATTATTTTATTGTAAAATCAAATTAGTCTCTTCTTTATTTTTATGAACTCAAAAGAATATATACATTCATATTATTGACAATGAAGCAGGGAATTTAGCCTATAGAAAAATTGTGAAAAAAGTTCAAAGTCTAAGTCCTCCTACGGTAAACTTGCCGAATAGTGTAATAGACTATTAATGAAAAAAAAAAAAAATCTTCATACAGTAAAAATCTTATTTTTCAGGAGGTTATGAGAAGCAAACATAGTATTTGTAACATTTTATTGAATACTGTGAAGAAATGTGTTATACTAAAAATTAAAAAAAATGCGGAGTAAATAATTAAGATTTAAATACATTAATAGTTATAAAATATTCTAACAATACTGTTTTTTCGATCCTATGAAATCAAATCAGTGTTACTTATTCTTAAAAATGCACATACAAACACACACACACACACACACACACGAAAAGAAATATTTTTATAGTAGAACAATAAATAAAGTTATCCCATATAAAAACAAATATATACACATTCTTTGTTTTAAGAATTAAATCTTTCTTCCTACTTCCGAGAAATAATTTTGCAATTCCTTGTAATAAAAATGTTTTAATAAGTTTAAACAATTTTAAAAAATTCATGAGATTGGACACATTTAATTATTAACAACTAGAACCTTATGAAAGCAAAAATTATAAATATTTTTTTTCACGTAAGTTTTTATTTAGTGTTATGTAAAACACGATTACCAATTCCCACACAGATTTGCTGCGTTTTGAAACTACAAGGCAATTTTAATTTTTCTCAGAAATCGAAAAAAAGAAGGATCTATTCTACTCACAATGCGAAAATTCGACGCGATAAACAACACTGACACTGCTTTCGGGTGGCTGGGAATTAATTAATATTCGTACTGGACGGAAAATCTGCAGAAGGGGAATCAATATCTTTGCATAATTTGTGGCACTTAAAAGTAGTAAACAATGTAGCAAATATTAAACAATGTAGGAAATGGAGAAATTCAATTTTAAAGGAATCGTATTTCAGAGGAATGCATAAATATATTACGTCATCCATCCTTAAAAATTAAATTTAAAACAGACATTTTAGAAAAAGAAGCTTATATTTTTTCAAAATACTTTTTAAAAATAAAAAAAGCCGATAAAAGGAAGATAAAATTAGTTATACTTAGAATAATCCATTCATCTAGTGATTCTTTCTAATTGTATAGAAGAAATGAATGGTTTCATTTACAAAGATCTATGATAATCGTATCCATAAAAGTATGTATTTTGGATGAGAAATATTTACACGACATTTTTTTTTCAAATTATATTTAGCAAAAAAGTATATAAGACCTCTTTGTTGTATAATACGTAGAAAATAATCAATTTAAAAAAAAAGAAATTTTCATTTCACTTTATTAATATAAAATTAATCATTCTCAGGTTAATATACCATGAAACTTCATGATAAACGTGAACAATACTTTGTTATCAAAAATAGCAGAAATGAGATATAATTATCAAAAATCGCAATTACAAATTCCAGTTTCCTCAGTGTTGATATTTTTACTTAGAAATACTGAAAAATGTATTGAAATTATTTTTTATTCATAATGCTTAAAAATTTATACACGATCGATCATTCTTAGGTGAATGTGCCAAAAAAGACATCGAAAGAGTCAGTCAATTTCAATTTAATGTACGATATTGATATAAAATCTTAAAGTCGGCAATAGGCAAATATGTTGCAAGTGGGAAAGGAATTTAAAAAAAAAATCGCGGATTTCCTTCAATCTAAACCCGCAAATGAACAACTCCCCGTTATTGACATTACGCTATAAAAACGTAAGTTGTCTGAGCCAACATCTTTGAAAGAAAAGAAGGGATATCTGCTTAGCCCGACCCTCCAGGGAGCGGAAAAGGAAATCCCAGAAAAATAAACCATTCTTCTCTTGTGCCCTGAGGGTCGGTCCCATCCCCTTAACGTGAATAAAGGAAAAAGAAATTTGTGTATGGGTTGAAAAGTGAACTGACCGGTTGTTCTTGGAATTATCGCATCATTGAATCGTACCGCTCCTCTTAATGGTAGCGACCTTGACTTTCCGATATTCGCATTTGACAGTGCACTATCTAAAAACACTAGCGGCTAAATCACAACACACTGTCTATGAGACGGATGAGTCCATTGAAAGATGAATTTTTTCGTAGGGACAAGGTTTAAGAGGAAGAGAATAGTTTCTGTTTACAAAACTGCAGGAGTTCGCAAATTGTACAGACAAAGGATACCGACGTGCTCTAATTGGTAAATTTCTTTCTCACAGAATTTTCTGTGCTGTATTTGCTGCAATCCTACGTGTTGTTTAGTTTGGTTTATGCGTACTTTTTCATCTGCTCTTTTTCAAAATGGAGAAAATAAATCTTCCAGAGAAATATAAGTATAAAGTAATTGAGATTGATGAGAATTTAGCTGTTTTCCGTATTTCTGATATTATAAATAAAGAATTAGCACAGGTAGCAGTTTTTCAGTGAAGAATTATTAAAATAAGACTTGAAAATCAAGCTTTTATAAGCTACCATAAAATATCTATATGCAGATATACTATATTTATTAAGATATTTCGATAACATTAAACGGTATAGAAATCATTCTAATTCTTATTTGAATATGCATGTGCAAGAAGAGATTTATTTTTTAATTTTATATTAAAATTATTACCATTAGATGTCTATCTGTAAATGCATTATATTTATTAAGATATTTTAAATGAAATTAAATGGTATAGAAATCATCCAATCATTTCAAATCAAACTATTTCTTTTGCCGATTTTTTGAATTTAAATATGATACTAAAATTTATCTATGCTTATATGAAAACAAAATATATACTTTTATGAAAAAAATGAGTTCAAATTTAGATAAAGTATGAAGAAAGTGGAGGAATTTTAATGAAAAGATTAGATATATCAATCGCGGTTATTATGAATGCTATCGCTAAAAAACTCCTGGCAAGAGTTATATCAAAATTACATAACTTAAATTCTATTATTCATAAAAAAATTAAGAAAACACATGTGGAGATCCAAATAAATAGGCTTTAAAACAAAACAATAAAAAAACCCAATCTGCCTGTTCAATGCAGTAAGATTCCTTCAACCCTTGATTAGGCTTTAAAGCTTGTCCAACAACATAGCTGTGGAAGAAATCAGCATTACGGTTGTGTATGGTAACCGGACTTACCTACGAATAAAATAGATTCGCCCATCCAATCCACAACCTGTGTTGTGATTTAGCCGCTAGTGAATCTGGATGTTGTTCGGCTTGTTTGTGTTAAATTTTAATATAGCGTTTAAATTTTAAGCTAGCGTTCGAAGGTGGACTTTTGCGAGTGTAGTTTTGTCTATTTGTCTTTTACCTAAGCATCACTCCGTGTTGCATTGAACTCTCCACTTTGCTATAACTCTTCAATTGAACCTTAGAAAGCTGAACATGGACTGAATCGGATCAGCGAAACTGATAACTGGCTGAAACTTCAATTCGTTTTTGTGCGCGCTCTTGTGTTTGTAGATCAAATTTCTTACTTTCTACTTCTAGGATAACAGGAGATGACAGCCATTGTTATTATAAATCCCTACCTCCTACTTCTTTCAAGTTTATCGCTAGCGTTCATATGAGCCATACGTTAAGACTTTTACGAGCACAATTTTGATTGCTTTCGCTGCTTTTATCTTAGATTTTTTGGATCATCTAAGAAACTTGAGCAAAAAGCTTATTTAAAAGACGATGAAGTTAACCAATTGCTTATACAAATAAACAATAATATTAAAACTAGGTTTTCAAGAAAATTCGATAAAGTATGGAATATATCTGTCTGAAAGTCATCTACAAGTTCTATATATTATGGTAAGTTAATATTTATTGTAATATTTCTCTTGCTCAAGTTCTCTGATTATTGCAGTAATAAGCTTGATTTTGTGATGCAAAATATTTTATTTATGTATGCAATTATTTGTGCATTAAGTTAGTAATTATTTTAGACAAAAAAATTTTGTATATAATTTTAATTAAAGAAAGATATTTAATTTAATAATTTAGTAAAACGCTGTTTATTAACCTTTTTCAAGGAGCTGAAATATTTTTTAAATAAAACGATGTATAATCGAAATTTTAATAAATTTAAATTTTATTGTGTTATGCTAATAATGTAATTTCATTTATACATTTTAAAATTTTTAAGTTAGTGTGTTATCAAAAACAATAAATAAATCTTTAAATTAAACATTTATCACAAAAGTAATTACATCTTTCCATTATTACTCATCCTTAATACTTGTAAATTGTATATTTTATGTGATTTTTTTATGCATAGAAATAGGCATCTACTCGAAAAATTCTTGAATCGTCTTCTATGTTGCTGATTGTATGTAAGTATTAAAATCGGCATGAGTCGATTTAAATTCATTGAGCAATTTGACAAAGAAACTTGAAGCTTTCCGATTCTGCTGCATCTTTAAAGAAAAGTGAAAACTAAATTCTTTAGCATCGGATAAACTAATACTAGATAATTTCCCATTTAATTCATTAACTGTGAATAATTCCGATGTCGTTATATCGGTATTACATTTTCCATACTCCTCAAATGTTATCTCTGTTTTTGGAAAGTAGTCTTCAGAAACTGAAAAAGATACAATCGAAGCGTTTCGTCCATTGTATATTATCAATGAAATACTTATTGCTTACAATGATTACGAATGTAGCGGGTATGTGATGAAACAACCTATAAATGGTGCTTTACCGTAATTTTCATAGAAACTCATTTATGTATTTCATGTAAAAAAGAACTCAATTTCTTCAGGATTGGTTGAAATAATTAGGTTCGTAATTTTTGAAATTTAAAACTCATTTATCATTCCATTGCACCAATAAAGTTTTTATTTTAGCTTAATGACACAGATTAAATATAAAGCAAATCAACAATTTCTTTGTCAGTGAATTAGTATATCTATATTTTAATTATTTTGGAATGAGATTTTTTTGTTGCCCTTAGTCAACGTTTCAGTTAATTAAAACTCACCAAAAATCAGCAAAATAATATATGTCAGTTACTACATTTGGCGATTTTTCACTCTAAAAATTGTTCAGTTTGGTGATTTTGTCGTATTCTTTAGTTTCTGTAGTTCGAGTTCTTATTAACCGCTTAACTGTTTTGCCTGAGTTGCCATACGTGCATCGATTTATCGAATTTTGATAGCTGTAAGCAAAAATAAGCCATTCATAACGATTATAATTCAATATTCGAATACATAGATAAATGAAGTATTCATTGGGTTTCCACTTGAATCAAAATAAGAAAATATTTCCAAAATAGAAGGTGTCATCTTATTAGATAGTAAACAAAATAAAACATTTAAGTTGTTAAAGAACTCGAACTACCAAAAACCAGCTATCACTCTTTTGAATTTTAATTGTTTGTAAGCTATCTCGAAGAATGGGTAATTTGTTAAGCAAAACTAAACTAGTTTCAGAAAAATATAATATTGGTTTTTGTGTAATGCTATAATTTTGGAGCGATGAGTATTTGAATTCGTTGTTATCTTTCTTGTATCGTATAAAAAAAATCGTATAAGAGATCTTATTTGAAAATTATGACCATCTAACCAAATATGAAAGGTTTTGTTTATTAATTTTTGATCGATATGGTAATTAATTTATTGATGCTTTTCTTTAAAAGTCATATGAAACTTGGAAATATTTGAACTATTTGACAACTTTTTAAGGTTAAAGTGAAGATTCGTATGCCCCCGAGTTTGTGGCCAATATGGCAACCCAACGGAACACTTCTAGCAACACAATGCTGTTTTGTTTACTACTTTTTAATGGTTGAGTTGTACATGAACTAAAACTATTTTATGAAAAATTTTAAATTAAAAATAATTAAAAATATATATATTAAAGATTTTGATTTTATTATAATTAAAAGTTTTTTTACAACTAATAAGACACTGCAATTTTATTTTTAATGTGAATACGAACAGAAAATATGTATTCTTTTGCAATTTTTAATTGTCAGAATGCGCTTTAAAAAATCGTCTGAATTCTTACTTTAGGAAATCGTCTGCAGTTCTCGTAATTCTTTTGTTGCTCTAACGGTTGGATCTGCAGAATGGATGAAGGGTGAGTGGAATGAATATATATATATATATATATAATATTTACGAGTTGATGAAGTTGGGAAAGGATGTTCATTTGTATATACTGTTCATGTTATCCACACAATCCTTATGTTCAAGGTACTAGCGATGCTACTAGGTTCCCGCCTCCGCCGCTAGCGAAGCGAACCGTAGAATATTTTTTAAGTTAAAATTTCTGCCTGGTGTTTTCTTCAGATGCCGACAGGCATCGCGCGCTCTACATTTTGCTCTTTACACAACAGACCGGCGCAGTCGGTTTGAAAAACTTCTTCAAAATTGTTAAGATAAGCAGCGATAGTGATTCCAAAGTTTAAAAAACATATATATCATATACAGATGAAATAAATCTCAGATTAAAATAAAAATTACGATACTTATCACTAAAGATCATAATTTTAATGCATAAAGTGGTAACCATAACTGTTTAACAAAAGTATTTATTTTATCCGCCATCTTTATTGGTGACTTGGCGCAGCAAAGGGCACACTAAACTTCACGTTTATCCTTTTTAATTCTATACCAATGACATTTAAAAACTTGTTTCATTTTCTTTGATAGCATTGTCAATTTTATTGCCTAAAATATAATTCCGTTTTATTTCGTTAAGTTAAGACTTATGTAAAAATATGTGCAATACAATTTCTGTTATATGAGCAAGCGAGAAGTTGTCATGAAAGACAGTATTTTTTTGGGGGGGGGGGATAGGCAATATTCAATTTTTTACATATTTTAAAATCATTGTTAAATCCCTGAGTAGGAAGAGAAACATTCGGAAATGCAAAATAAAGTATTTCCTTTAAATTTATCTGACCAAACATTTATTTTAGCAATCTTCATGTAAAGCGGCACCCCCCTCCCCCGAGATGTCTGAGAAACTCTGCCAATTTTATTTTCTGAAGTTCGAGTACAATTCAGTTGTTCTTAAAACAATTTGATTATTAAATTTTTTTAAGAACACGAATGTACTAATTTATTAAATATATTGTATTTCTTTCATAATCTCATTTTAATGAGTAATGCATGGTAAAATTTTAATATTGAAAGGCACTATATAAATTAGTAGGGAAGAGAGGAAAACGGTATTATGATTCCAGTGAATTGTGATTTATGTAAAGAATTCACCGATTCATTTTAAAATGTTGAGAATTTAATTCAGGATAAACTATTTGTTAAATTTCTGCTCTTTTGAGTTTAACTATTTCTTCTGAGTTTACTGTTTTCTCTTTGTCCTAGATTTACGTATCGATAAACAGTAAAAATTTTTAAAGTAAAATCGTCTGAAGAATTCTTCCAATTTTTTTATGCACAGAATAGGGTCACTCTGTTTATACGCATTACTGATTGTGATTTAGACTTATTTTAAATTGCTGCATCAAAAAACAGATGTGAAATTTTCATGTTTTGGGGGGGAAAAAAATTAGAATGATGTGTATATTTTGGACTCGAAAATTTCCGTGTGTGCCTGAACAGATGGACATTGTTATCTTGCGTTCATTTAGAAATCTCGGATATGGTTTTATGTAGTCTTTCCTGTGAATATGGAATAAACTTTTGTGCAGATGTTAGCGGGAGCCCATAGTTTATAATAACAATTCGTGCTGGAAAGTCTGACTTCATACGTTTTTCATGTTGGGGGAGGGGGGGGAACGAGGAAATCGAACATCTGCACAGCATCGCGCTTCTAAAATAATTGTTAATGAGATGTAGCCGGGATATGTAGATTCCATAAAGGAACTTTGACCTGCAGCTCGGGACAAATTACTTTGTTGCGTCTGTTGATTAGTTTACTTTCCACCTACTAGTAGAAAGTAAGGGAGAAGGTTCTTTATAAGTGAAACTTCTAAGATAATAAAAAAATTTTCATGAATGATTTTTTTTCAACTGAGTTGTATTAAAAAAATTTTTTTAGACAACTTGAGAATATGCATGGATTATACTGTCCAAGCAAAACTCTTGGTTTAAGTTTTGTTAGAAAAAATTTTGCGTTACTCAGCGATAGCATTCAATTAACACAACACGCCGAGTCGGATTTTATTTTATCAGTTTGCGCTTTCTTCGTGTTAGGGAAGTTGAATACAAGCCAATAAAAACGTAGAGTTGAGTTTTTACACAACTTCTAAGTTCAATAATAAAATGCTTTTCTGCTTCTTCGTTGCGCCACAAAGTAATCGTCAAAAAATTCGAAGAGATTTTGACGAATCTTTACCTTTAATATGTCTAGGATGTCTGTTGTCGGTCCGAGATATCTCAGATGTCTGTTTGTCTATGACAAAGACAACTCAAACACTTCGAGCTATACGGATGAAATTTAATGTTTGGACTTTACACCAAATTTGTAAATTTCTATCAAATTTTGAGAAAAATCTATTTCCGTGGAAATTTGTCTATCCGGTTATTCGAATATAATTTAACGATATTTTCATAATGAAAAGAGCTAGATGGATTTAACATCAATGGTGTAGTCGCTTATCAAATTTTGAATCGAATTTAACAAGAAGGTTGATCGTCTGTTAATCTGTAATTTTAAAAATATATAAAGGCAACAACTCATCGCCATGACTTAAATGAAATTTGGTATGTAATTTTGTAACTTCCATTGCAGTTCTTTGGCAAATTTTGGTTTCATTCGGTTTTGGTGTAAGACGCATTTATTAGAGAGTGCACGAGAAAGGTTTTGGAGACCATTACTGCTGGTTCATTCCAGCTGCGTGCTTTTATCTGCAAATGTAATCCAAACAAAGTGGCACCCACCTCGAACTTTGCATTTATCTAACTGTGACTACATTCTTTCATTTTTTGAGGGAAAAATACAGTTAATCTATCGGTTAGAGATTCATTTGTGTTTAATAACTGGGTAAAGACTTCTTTCATGTCGCGAGCACTCGCATTCATATATATCTGATGAATAAAAATTAGTTTATGAAATTAAGTCCAAGTAAATAAATATAGGAGCAGTATGCAAAAGATTTTCATAAATAAGCTAATTAAATAATCAAATTTTCCTGACTCCATTCTAAAAATTCTAGAACTGTGTTATGATTATTGGACATAGTCCAAAATATATGCAAATATAGACGATTTCGACAAATATTTAATTTTATTTTTAATTTCATTAAAGCAGGATGTAATGTAACAAATAATTTGCTATTGCTTTTCGTATTTTCTCCTGTGGCCATCGCTCTCTTGTAGCACAAATCTATTATATAACATTTTTATGGAAATGATCGCTTCTTGATCAAATATATATATTAGCAATATTGTTATTATATACTATTTGATTATTCCTTCAAAATTGCATACCCTCCAACAGCTATGGATTTTCCGAAGTTGCTACGGAATTGAGGTGAAAACTAGAGTTTCGGATGTGTAGTGAAAAAACTATAAAAAAGTACCCTTTATCCGAATTCTACCTCTCATCAATGCTGGTAATTAGTGAAAAAAAATAGCATGTGTTGAAAAAAGTAAAAAAAAAAATTATTTTGGAGGCGCTCCTCATTACAAAATGTGCATGGCAGTTTATTATAATGTTAAACTGAGCGATGGTTACTTTAAAAAGGTTCAAGTGCTTATTATTTTATTGAAAAATTTTAATGTCTGACAAATAGCGTTAATTTGTTTGATCAAATAAATCTTTGTTTGATTTTTTTTTGTTTTTCACTTATTTTTAATTTATAATGAATGTCTGTTAAATAATTTTGGGTAATGTTTTAATTAAAATTCTTCGAAAATATCTATTCTTTAATGTTTTATGGATACATTTGTAATAAGTACTACGGATGTCTGGATAACTAATGTAGGAAGATATTTAATTGTCCTTAATCAGTATATATTTAAAAGTTAAATGGGAGAATTTTTTTGACATTTTTCAAAAATTTAGACTTTATTTATCTTTAACATAACTTATGAATTAGCAAGTAAAAAACGGAACTGTCGAAAGTATTAAAGTTCAGTGCGATTCTTCAATTTCCATTTGAAGGAATCATTAAATGGATTGTCCTTGGTAGTTCCAATAAATGTTCAGGAAAAATGTTCAATTTGTTTTTTAAATGGCATTATTTATCTCAATTTTTTTTTCAAATTTAATTTTCTATAACATGAAAAATTTACTAATTAGTAAAATTCTTAACACATGACACTTTTACATGTATACGATTTCATCGCTGTAATAATTGTTTTGCTGTATATACAATGGTGTGTTTAGGTATTTTGCGACCAATTACAGTGCATTTTATCTGGTCCCTTTTTTTTAATAAAATGATTGGTTTCACATTTTAATTCAATATGTTTATTACTTATTTTAATTAAATATTTTAACTTTATGAATATGCATTTATTTATTTATTATGATTCTAGACTCCCCAGCTTCTATGTAAATTGTTGAAAAATATTCTAATAACAAAATGAATTTCATGATGCATGCAAGAACCTGAAAAATTATACTGGATAAAGTGTTAATATTATCCAAATATTTTATACTGATTGATATTTTGTTTACTCTGGGAACTAGAAAAGAATTTTAATCACTGCCCTTGCAGCCCCCTGTCTATCGGGTGGCCCTAAGTATCTGCTTACTTAGAAATCTGCCATTGGCAGTACTCCCAATTTTTGGTTTGATTTTTCATTTTTTTGAAAAAAATTTCATTATATTTGATTACCTGACGATTAAATTCGAGGTTTGGCTTCACAATGAATGTGAGGTATATTGACTAAAGTAACACAATGACGTAAATAAAAATTAAATTTGCTCAGAACTTTTCCCCCTTTTACACAGAAAAAATAAAATAAATAAAAATAAAAAGCTAAAGAGTAAACAAATCATGGGAGGCATTACTATGAATGGAAAAACTAAAAATAAATAATATCAAAAAAAGAAACATTCAAGACATTTCTAAGATATAAAAAATTATAAAATTTTGAGGGGGAAAAACACCCCAAAATATTAAAACTAATTCTTTTAAATAAGTTGCAATATGATTGGCAAAATCATATGGTTTGAATATCCTTATTCATTGAGGGAGAGATGGCACACCTGGTACTGATAACTCACTGCAGTCATCAGCATCTAATGTATGTCGATAATTATTACCACTTAACTTTTTTTGTATTGCAAATATTTGAATTTTGTTTTTTTGTATTGAAATCGGCATTAAATTCTCTTTAAAATGATATCTAAGAGTTTGCATTTTGTGAAACGTTACATTTTCTATAAGCATATAAAATTAGAAAACATAACGATTTTCAAAAGTGTCCACAATTTTGGCCACCACTGTATGTGCAAGATCTCATAAATGAAAGATCGAATAAAATTTTTACAAAAATTATCGCCATTCCATTATCACTAATTAGCCCGACCGGAAATGCAGCTATGGAAAACTAAAAACCGTCACCCGCGCCAAGTTTTCTTGCCAAAGGTTCAAATCCCAGTAAACCTACGATGCAACAGGGGTAGGGAATAATTTATCGAGCGCAAATGCTCCATTCCCAAATGAACAACCGAGTTTTATTTATTTGTTTTACAAGGATAGTGTACTCAAATGCATTATAATTAAAATGAACTTTCTGTCAAATTTCAGAATATTTCTCTCCTGATTTATTTCGAATTTGTTTGCAGATCTGTGAGATCCATTTTTCCTTTCGTTGGCTAACCGACTCACGAGTCAACAGTTGTCAGTAACATAAGGTAAAGGGAAGGGGGAGAGAGCCACAACTCCCAATAGATCTATCGGGGGTTGTGAAAGGGCCCTCTTTTACAAGAAATGCCAATGCCATCATTCCCTGCACCTGCAAAAGGGTGTAACATTGACCCCACTTTTGACCTTAGACCCAGGGGATGACATGTTTTGTAGTAGAGATTTCCGAACATTTTCATGGAAGTGTCTTGTAATTTGACATCTGATAAAAAGGGGGTTAAAGTAAGCTGACCCTCCTAAATTTATGATGTGGTGTCTGCGTTGCCACAGAAAGAGGGGTGTAGTAGCTTCTGAGGGTAGGATCCCTGACCACCCAAGGGCAGACATCTGACTATTAGCTCATATGAAGATGTCACTCACATATTCCCTTGCATCACTCTTTCACACACCTCCCAGAGAGAACACAGGGTAAAGAATAATCATGGAGGAACCCGGGACTCCCAGATCACGAAGACGCCGACCTAAATTTATGCCCGAGGAAAATGAGGTTTCAAGTCCCATTGGACAATTATCTCTAACCGTTACCAACTGTTCAAGACAGGGATAAGATCAAAGATTAAGGGTGCCGTATACACGCCACCTACAATTTTCAAACGTAATGTTATCCTATGGAGAAATATTTTAAGTCTATTAAATTTGCTATTGCGGTTTCTTTCTTATGAAGTCAACAGCAATCAGTAGAAGGAATAAAAACACAGGCTTCTGCCAAAGGAATTTTTTCTCGGACTTCTCAAAGTATTTTTAAATATTTATTAAAAGTCTCAAAACTTCAACTTCGCACATTTAAATAATTCTATAAAAAATTTTATCGTAAATAAAATAAAAATAGCAAAATAGCAGCATCAGTATTGGTATCTTCTTTCCGATGCATATTTTATTTTTTATAAAAAAATGTGTAAAAGCAGTATTTTAGTCCTAAAATTGGAAAAATAATTTGCACTCCCCTCCAATGCTTCTTTAACCCATCCCATTCGCGGAGGAATACACTATAAACCCACCCTTTACAATCTGATTTATTATCTGGTCTTCACTAGGTCTTAAAATCTCCCCCTCAGCATTATCTTCTTTCCGCCTTTCTTTTTATTTTGTTTACTATCACAGCTGTGGTCTTCACAATCCATACTTGTTTCTGCGAATGCTATCGCATTCTTGGAAACAAATTTAGTAGACTATTTTTAAGTATATGATTATATCTATCGGTAAATTTGCAAATCGTTTATTTTTCTTGCTCACAGGTTTGAAATATTGAGGGCAAATTAACGGAATATGGTTTATTGAAGAAAAAAAATAGCAATAAAAGCAAAAGAAATCCCATTCTGGAAATTAAGCAAGGATGGAACAACAATTATGTAAATAAAAACCATACGTATTATTTTTAAGTGCAGGGCCGGCTGCATATTACACAAAGATGCTTTTGTTTATTTGCAATGCGGATGGAGAAGGGGCAAAAAAACAGAGAAAATAATTCATGATCCAATATTTTGGCAACAAAAAATGGTGAAAAAATTGACCTTCTTTTATTTTGACTGTTTGTTGCCAGAACTTGTTGATCCCAGATTTCCGAGATCGATGAAAATTCGGGATCCTTCTGCTATTATAGAGGCCCAAAAGGGAAAAAAAAAAAAAAAAAAAAAAA
>JAPMOR010020541.1:207233-319650 GCA_026543865.1 Argiope aurantia
AAAAAAAAAAAAAAAAAAAAAAGGGAAAACACAATAAGAATGTTTCTAAAGCTTTTTGTTCTCTGGTCACTTTTATAACTGTACGTTTTTTGTATATAATTCGTTGCTATTTTGCTTATGTTTTTGTTTATCAACGTTTTATATATTTGAAATTGTACATAGCATTTATCTTATTTATATATTTTGCAATAAATGATAATAAATTTTATTCTAAATGGAAAAGTAATATTGATTTTATCAGAAAAATAATTACAGGAATTAAACGCGCAGGACAAACTAATTTATTACTAATATTTGAAAATTCTCATATTTCTGAATGAATTTTCTTCAAAATCGCTATAATCTTTTCTCATAAAAGGAAATGTATGTGTATGTATGTATATTACATTTGTTCACTAAGCAATATCTTTATCAAAAAATTTTTTAAAAAACGTGTAAAATCTTTTTCTTTTTTTTTTCTGCTTGCTTGTTAACGATTAATACAACTTCATAGCTTTATTTTATGTTTCTGGTTGTGATTTTGCTAATATTTATCAAGTTACGAGCAACTCCGTGCAAGTACTGCTAATTATATTAGTGATTTGGGAGCTATTTCAAAAATCTATATCTATGCTTATAATAAAGCTCAATGTGTGTGTGTGTTGGCGCTCTACAGGCCAGACCATTAAACCTACAGCTACCAAATTTGGCACGTGTATACCTTGGAGGCCGGGAATGTGCATCTCGGGGTTATTTTTTCGAATTTTTAATTAGAATTTTATTTATTTAAAAATTAAGCGAAATTTTAGCGTGTTTCTGCTATAATTTCCGAAAATATGACCGCACAAAAAAGATTTTTACATGAAGTTAAATATCAAAAATTTATCTTTTAAATGTTACCAATGTTTTAACCTTAAAATTAAATTTCTATTTTTAATGAATTTTTAAATAAATATTTTAACTATGTTTTTCAATAATTTTTTTCGTAAAAAATTAAAAAAAAAAAATTAAGCACGTTTTGCATTCATGGGAAAAAATTAGCTTTTTTCAAAGTGTTGCCATCACATTGATTAAAGCTCCAATTAAAAATAAATTAAATCTTTTTGGAAATGAAATCTGCAAAAATATAATTTTCGGCACGTGTCTGTATGAAATAAAACAAATATGAAATATTATTTTTTCTAAAAAATAAATTCAAGAAAAATTATTTTATGGTCTTTTACACTCTCTATATTATTAATCCAATAAAACAGTTTTATTTCAAGGCAAGTTTTGTTTAATATGAACAGGATATCCATTCAAATCAGGGCCACACAGCTAATTTGTAAACCTTTAGTAAGACTCAGATCTGCTAAAATGGTCTAAATGGAAAATGATTATATTTTATGTAACTTGATTCAATAAATGCTCTAATAAAAAACGAATTTTTGATTTTACATAAAGCTTCTGCTGTGGAAATCACGATTAACAAAATTTTCTTGAAACACTAATATTTTAAATAAAAAGAGTTAATTTCCAATCAACTAAATCAATCACTTAAGCTGACTGATTTATGAAAATGTGAATATCACTATTCAATAAAAAAAGGATACTTTTAGATTTTCCATCGATTGTTTCAAAGAAAATACGCCAATCAGCTCGCAGGTTTCTCAAGATTAATTGGTCTAAGATTATGAAAATGTTGAGTTTTCTAAATTTTTAACATTCAAAACTTCATAAATAAGTCTTGGTTGATCGTGGAAAATAGAAATATTCATTCATTTATTTAAAACTTGGTGTGTCCAGAATATTTCTCAGAATATGATACCTTACTGCATTAAATTTAGACTTCATAATTTTTGAAATATATTTATAGGCCGGAACAAAATATTATTATTGATTTCATTTCAATCCTCTTGAAAGCAAAACTAAAAACTGAATTTTATGCTGAATCTGAGAAATTTTTGTTGGAATTATTCATTGAGATATTACATAAATTATGAAAAAATATTTTATAGTTCACATAAGACTTATATACCGAGCGATTCTGTTTGCAATGCTCATGTTCAATAATAATAATAATAAATAAATAACAATAAAGATGATAAATAAAATAAACAGCTTGGTTTTATTAAAAAATATCTTTATATTAATTGCAATTTCATCATTTCCACTTTAAATTAAAGTTTTACCGGAAATGACAACAAATTAGCAAAATATATATAGTAAATTGAACGAAACGATCTAAACAACAGTATAAGTTTGGTATGACTATCAAAATTTGAAGATTAAAAATGTTTTGTTTGAGAATCTATTAAGAGACCAGATACTTAAAATATTTAATTGAAAATTGTAGCGAGCGGTAATACTGCCGAACCGGCTGGTCGCCGAAGCCGACTAGTAACTAATAAATTCTTCAGAGAAATGTTCACGCATTGTTATCATTAGATTAAAATTTCAACAGCAACATGACAACAAAGTAATGTTTGTTTTTAAATCTGTATTAACATTTCTGTACCAATGTATTTTACTATTGATCTTTCGTCCTATTCACGTCCTATTCATGGATAATGAGAAAATAATTGTTTAATGGAACAAGGAAATGCCCTTAATGTAATAAATTATTGGATGTATAAGAGTTAATGCTAGTGAAATTAATTATATTAGATGAGAATATAATCTGTAATGCGCATAAACAATGCTGAATGAGAAAGTTTTTGTATTAGTTGAACTTCAAATACTTTCGTTTTTCAAGTTCCTGTTTTAGTTGAGATTATTGAAAATTAGAAAGATGCATTGCACAAAATGTGGAACAGTATAACTTTTTTAAACTAGTAGCAAATGTTGCATGTCTATCGAATTTGAAGTTAAATATACACTTATGAGTAAGCGATCAAAAGCAAGCTAAGTTAATTTTAGCAATCATAAATCTGGATTATAAAAATTATCTAAAACTAAGTTATCACTGCTATCATAAAAACTTTTTCTTATATGACAAAGAAATAATGTTTTTTAATGTGTATTGGCATTTGTGTTGTAATATATTTTACAACTATTTTTCTTCCAATTCATGGTTGTATGTAAGTAATCATAATTTCTATTTTGAACGAAGCAACATTTCTACCAAGTTGTTTTAATTTAATCTCTCTAAACATTTTTTAAAATTTTAGTTACTTACAAATAAAAAAAATGGCTAATAAGCCTTCAGGAATGCGAAACAGTTTTGACTTATTCCGGATGTTAGAGAAATGTTTGCGGTCACTTTACTCTTTTCTTTGTTAAATGCAGGTGACCATATTATACATATTGTGAAATATTAAGAAAAGAATTCTATAGAAATTAGATCTAATTTTTTAAAAAAATTGAAACCCTTTTTTTATTTTCATATTATTTTTTATACATATAAAAATTATTACAAAGCCAAGATGAATTTTCAGATTGAAACATTCCAGAATTCTGATACGAAATCCTGGCTAAGCGGATGAATGGTGATATTGGCAAAATCCAATAAATAAATAAAAGAAAAGAAAAAATCATTCAATTAATGGTTTAAAAATTTCGAAAACCAGGAGACACTTAATCTAATATATGCATTTTACAATTTAATTTATTATTTATTTCTTCCAATTTATGCACATTATCATATTAAGTTGGTTATATTCCACATTTAGAAAAGCTAATTAATAGAATTTATCCTAACATTATTTTCAAAATAACTATATTTATTTTTTCTTTTTAATATGGTACAAATGAGTCATTTAATTAAAATTTAGGATATTCTCTTTTTTGCGAAAATAAGGCAGAAATTAGGAACATCCCAGCTATACAGAAACACCAGGTCATATCAAATACGTCACATGAGTTGAAAAATTGACCTTAATTTTGTTCGTTTCCTTCCTCATTTAAGCTATTTAATATTTTTTTTTAAATAAATAATTTATTTATAAAATTTTAAAGAAATTTTGGGACATTTTATTAAAATTCGCTGTAGGTACTAAAACTATTGAGAGAAAGGATTGAACCCATTCTTTGGGGATGAGTTCGAGGTCTTACATTTTCATAGGAATATAGATCTTGCCCGATTCTCCTGGATTGAAAAATTAATGAACGCAATTATTGTTAAAAATGAAGTCGTGTCAAACGAAATACTATAATTATTAAATTATTCAATTACTCCTTCTAAATTTCAGGATTCTCTAATATTAATTAACATAATTATGAAGAACAATTAAATGTCCCAAAATTGAAGTACTTCAATAATTAATCAGTGCTGAGTTCTGTGTTCCAAGAGTCTTTCTAACATTCACGCTGCCCTCGGTACGATTTTCTGTGCAAGCAGAGAAAATCTAAAATCAACTCAAAGAGTATCTTTCCCAAACAAGTTTGGGGGGCTCATTAACCCCACTAAACCCCTCTTGTGATGTACAAAGACAGTGTCGGTTTTCGAAAAAGAGTAAGGGAAAGTTTTATTGGGGCCAGTTCGGTGGGTCGGTTGACCTTCTGAGTGTCACACTCTTCACACATCAATATCTCCTGGGGACTAGGAATTCTTTTTTTGTTGGGTGTTATTCGGCATGTCAATCAAACCTTTTAAGCCTCTTCCGTCATTAGCTTGGTCACCGCCTTATCCCCCCCATCGATAGGTGGCGCTTTCGTCGACATCGGGTTTCTTTCTCTGTATATGGCACTCTTAAGAACAAAAGTTTAAAAATAAGAAAAAAGATTAAGAACAAAAGTTTAAAAATAAGAAAAAAAGATTAAGAACAAAAATTTAGACGATAAGAACAAAGGCAATGCGAATCGTTGAAAATAGCTGCTTTGAAAGAGGTAAGAAGTCTTACTGTTTTACACAGATTTATTGTATTAATTATTTTCTTATAAAAACATGATTTTGTTAAATTTGTAACAATTTTTTTTGGTGTTAAAATTATCACGTTAATGCTTTAAAAAAATTTTTCTCTGGTAATTATAGGGGTAGTTTATTTTAAACATTCTATTTTATTTTTAATCTTCTTGAATTGATAGCTGCATGGTGCTTATCTCTCCTTAAATCTTTATCAGATTTCATATTGGAAGTTAGAAAAAACTTCCACGATATTGAAACTGAAGTCAATTAGATTACTGATAATAGGAAATATAAAGTAGAAAAGGAAGAGAAAGTACCGCTTTGACGAAAAGAAAGGAGAAGAAGCTTTCTTTGACGAAAATCAGTCATTCATAATTAATGTTCATAATGTAATATGTGTTACTCTTATTTCAGAAATTTCTCAAAGGAGCCCTATATATAACAGTATTTTAAATGATTTTCAAATCTTTTTTGACTGCAACTTGGAAGAAAAAGATGTTGACATTTGCATAACGAATTTAATGACAATATAGGGTGATGATATTGAAATACTTTATTTCAAAGATGAAGTACAGCATTTTATCAAATATGCGAAAAAATTTCAAATCCAAGGGATATGTATAAATTGATTGTGGATGGCTTACAATAAACATTACCTAATGTGGAAACAATTTTAAGAATTTTTCTTCACATTTCCAATTTGCAATGCGAGGCCGAGAGAGATCGTTTCCGATTTTAAAACGCTTCCAGATACAATGAGTCACACGCATTTAAACGAGCTTTCAATATCATTCATTGAAAATAAGGTTGTACAGGAATTAGATTATGAAAAAGTTCTCAATTAAAAGCAAGAAAAGTAATATTTTTTATTTCTTTCAATGCGCGTTTCTGTTTTTGTAGAAATTTTATCTCCATTATTTTTGGCGTTAATTTACTTTCATTACTTTCCTTTATTACCATTTATCATTTTAATACTACTTAATATATATTTTTGTCCTTCCTAGAAAAGTATAATTTCTTCTTATTATTCAGCATTATAACTTTTATCATCACCATCCAAAAATAGGAACCTAATTTTACTTTCTGTATCAGAAAATATGTGAATAAATTGAATTTAGGATATCAGTGCATTTTGTGATATATTTTCGTTCCGTTATTTTATTTTGGAGCACAATGCCTTTTATAATTTATATCATAACTTTTAAAGTATAGATAAGAAGAAACATTTTCACCTTTTTAGAAGAAAAGGTGAAAATGTTTTTAATAATATATTTTCTAGAATTTCAACTAATATATATAATAACTATTTTAAAATTTCTCTGAATTATTATTATTTAATAAAATCTTAAGAGGTAATTTTATATGTTCATTTTTTTATTACCTGCGTTGTTAATAGAAAATACCACTCAATCCTTCGATCAAAGGATGTTGGCACTATTTATACTAAAGTTTTGAAAGAATGTAAATAAGAATATTTTCTCTTAATAGTTACTGAATAGAACTGACATTTTACCTTTTAATGATAACAATTTTTTTTATAAAGAAAAGGTGCAACTTTCTTCATTTATTTGATATATACATATAATGTAAGAATTGCTAAAAAGTAAGAGCAAAGTTAAAAGCTAAAATAAGTTTAATTCCTATTACTTTCTTGTTATAAACAGAATTTACCTAGAAGGGGACCTTAAAATAATTTTGGGCCTGTGGCCTCATGTTATCAAAATCCGCCGCTGCCTGTATGCGAGAACGTTTGGGGAAGAACACTCCTTTTAGTTTAAAATTTAATTCCTGAATGCATGCGACTATTTATGTTTGAAATTGACTTCGAAATATCTGTCAGATATTTGAATTCTGTGATCTTTTGTGTTTTTACGATGTTTTGAATTTTAATGGATTTTAAGTTATAAAACATTTATTATCAGACATTAGGCAAAAGTAAAATGATATATTAAATGAAATATTAGCCATTTGTTATAAAATCGTTTTTAAAATAAGCAAGACTTTTTATACGGCTCTATTAATCATATGCTGTAATGAATAATTTTCGTACAAAAAGTGTAACGAGAAAAGTGTCACTTCATAAACGAGAGAGAAAAATAATTCATTTTTAAAATTCATTTTTTCCCCTTAAATTAAAAATATATACAGTTAGTCAATAAAGTCTGCGTACATCAAGAAAAAGTAATATCGAATCCAAATTTAAGGTGCGAAAAGGGTAGTTTCTTTAAGTTTTATTTTTTAAATATTTAGTTTTAATAAGGGACTTTGAAGTTATTTAACTGTAATATTTTCATATCTAATAATTTATGCACACTAATTTTTAAAAGATAATTGGCCAGAAATCAAAGCCAGTAAATTTTGCGTACAACGCAAAGGAGGCGGGGTATGTCTTATCTAATTTTTAAACTTCGAACTTGAGAATGCAAAGAAGGTTACATTTTCAAGGTCATTGACTTCCGAAGCAAATTTCACGTTGATTGGACGTTGTTATTTTTATTTTCTTTGACGAAAATGACAACCAATAAAGAAATTTCTTTATTTACGAGACAATTATAAAATTGAGAGATGAAGGTAAAAGTCTTCGTGATATTGGTAAAACCATTTGCTAATGTACAAAGAGTTATTCAAAACTATCTTGACACTGATAGACTTGCTGTAAAACCAAGATGTGGGAGACCGAAGAAGCTAACGCAGAGAGAAGAAAGAAAAATTCTTTTACGAATTAAACAAAAAAGTTTGAAACTTCAGGAAATAAATCGTAATCAAATCTTTTTACATGCTGCAATATTGGCTTAATTTTAAAGGTAATAAAAATAGATTTAAGAATATGGTGTAAATAATTTTAGTGAGTATTTTAGAAATAATAACTATATTCATGATTTGAATGCTATGTTGATTCTCACTGATACCATGATTTCAAATGAATAGCATTTAGTTTCAGAATACAGTTACTTTGTTTTTAATGCAGGATATTTTAAATTAGGAAAAATAATAAATAAAATCGACTTCTAGTTTCAACTTTTTGTCATGAATAAGAATGTTATATTACAGATTGTATCAGAATTCAGAGATGATACAAGAAACAATTTCAGCTCCGCGTTATATGGAAACCGCGTTCTGCGAGTACCACGTTATAGGAGGGTTTACTGTATCCCATACTATAGACGCTTTACGTTACAGTTCATTGTTCTATGCTTTTCTCTCATTTTCAACCTTCTTCAGTAAAATTCGAATTTTAAATTGAATCAGAAGTAATTAAACTAAAATTAATGGATAAACAATTAAACAGTACAAAAACAATTTTGCTGAAACCAAACATGTTTGTTAAAAATAAGTTCAGAAAACGGGATCATTCCATCATGAAATTTTGTGTCCTACAAAATATTTTTTGTAATTTATGCAATATCTCAAAGAATACTTCAATAAAAATTTCTGATTCGCCATAAAATTCAGTGTTTAGTTTGATTTTTAAAAGGTTTTTAAATGACGCAAATAATATTTTATCGTTTCTATCAATAAATGTACTTCTGAAAAAAAAAATATGAAATCTAACTTTTAAGTAGTCCATTGGTTGTAAGAAATCGTTTTCAGTGACATATTCTTGACAGTTCCAAATTTAAATACTCCCACTAAGAAAACATTTACACAAACTTCTGGGACCAAATCTGTTCGAATTATAAAGTTCTGAATATCACTATTTTTGAATAGTTAGCGATTTCAAAGTTTTAGATTAATCAGCCTTGTGGAAATTCCGGACACCGTTTGCCTTATTTTCTTTGATACGATGATCTAAATTCGCGCGTTTTTTTTATAAAATTGTAATATTCAAATTTTCATAAGGTTAATCGCATTTGAGTTGCCCTAAATTTTTTATTTAAAATATTAGTGTCCGAAAAATATTTTATTGAATACAGCCGACGATCTATATAAAAATAGAAAATTCGACTAACCCTTCCTTGATTTAACTACATAAAATGGCATTTTTTACATCATTTAGACTATGTTTCCTATGATATGTAACATTTTAGAAATTAGTTGTTAAGTCTCGAATTAGAGTGAGCAACGCATGCGCACGCGCGCTTGTGTATGATATGCACAAACAATATAAACCATATTTGCCTTGTATATTACATATTGGTAAACAAATAGTTTACGGAAGATTTTTCGTGCATTTTCTCGAAAACATGTTTGTTTCAGCTTTATTTTTTACAAACACGGACTAAAACTTATTTTTCTGGTTTAGTTTGTAGCAAGTGTTAATATTTTAATATTTTGGCTTTGTCAATGGATGGCAACACGTTGATAAAAGATAGTTCTTCCCATGCGTGTGTAATGTGTTGGTTATTTTTATATGGTGTGAAATAAATTGTTGAAAAATATGCTTTAAGATATTTGTTACAAATTTCTTAAAAATAAAGTTAGTTTTTAGACAGAAAAAGCTTTAAAAATCACTTAAAAAAGATTTGTTAAATTTTAGGTGGCTATAAAAAATTTGTTTTATTTGTAAGTTTCAGAAATAATTGTAGGAAAACCACGAAAATGTCGTTCTATGTTTAATTGCTTAAAATTCTGGGAAAAAAAAACAATCGCTCCTTGGTGCACATTCCCATTCTCTACTTTTTTTTCTAAAAATGGTTTAGCCTATAGAACACCACTACATATATATACACACCTTTGTAAGTAAAAATGATACCTGTTTAAATATCAAAGGCAAATTCAATATCTCCGTCCTATTTTCTTTCAGAAAGTTGAAGAAAAGGTATACTTTTGTTGATTACTATACTTTATTAACAAAAGTTTAAAAAAATAATTATAAGATCTTTAAATTTTTGCAATTCATTGTTTCGGGGGCTTTTCCTTGAAAATTTGAAGCATCGTTTTTATGCTAAACGTAAAGAACCTGAAAAAGAATATTAAATTTTTCAATGCGAGTAATGTTGCGCAGCTCACTTTTCAAAAAGTTTTCTATCATCTTTCTCAATCTTTTATCCTGTTGTCTGTTGTTGTAAAAACGGCAACCAAAGCTGTAGCTTCTAAATAATATGAAAAAAAAAATATTTATAGCGTAAAATTTCATACATCATGTTTCACTTGGAGTAGATAAAAAACAGCTCATGATCTACCGAATTTCATGCGTGATTTTTGATTTTTCATATTTGATGTTATTCTGTATTCAGAACTTTTATTTGTTGTTTTTATTTCTTGTAAGCTAAGCATAAGAGTTCGCCTTTAAAAATGTTTATCCAAAATCAAATGCATTTTTACTGATATAATTCGTCATTTCAGGCATGGAATTTTTCCAGCTGGCCTATTTTCCGTTCTCTCATCATAGCACAGTTTTATGAGTTCATCTCTTCACCAATGTAAGTGTTATTCCAGTTTTATTTATTGAAAAGAAATTTTTAATTTTTCCTGAAGTATTTTGTCAAATGCTTTTTCTGTCTTAACGAAATGCAGTTATTCAACTATATTTGGTGTTTAATAAAATAAGGAAATGTCTATCCGCTATGGTTCACCAAGAAAGAGATAATTCTGTAAAACAGGATATTGAAATAATTAAACTACCAAGAGGAAGTTTAGGCTATTGGCTATTTTTCAGGAAAGTTCTTTTATGCGAGACCAGAAGTAATTAATATTTGATTAAGTTTGCGATAGTCTAATGGCTGGATAAATTTTTTGGATGGAAGAATAGCAGGTTCTCGATCCGAAATTCGTTACGGTTGTGAAATATCACATTTCGGTGTGGGATATTTAGTCAAATCTAATCATCAACTAAACTGTCTTGTGTATATATAATTCACAATTTTGAACTGACTTGTTAGCATGAAGTATAACAATTTCCACTGACTACTTTTCATAATTGATAATTCCATTGACTACTTCCTCAGAGATAATCCTTTTGATTTGATTCATAATTAGGAATGCAGTAAACAAACCAGTGTTTCCATCACACAGACAATATCTTTCTATCTTCATGAGTCTGCATCTTACAAATGAAGGCAAAAGTTAGGGAGGGCGGCGGTGGGACTTGAAAGGTCATGGTAAAGTCAGCAAGCAGGAGTAAAAACGACAAAATATATCAATTTATTAAAAAAAAATGAATGAGTCATGATTTTCTTCTTTTCGTCTAAATATATTTATATACACTTCGTCTAAAATTTAATAAATCTACAAATTTATTTGGCCACATACCAAATTTCAACCTTCTAGTTCAGTTTGTTTTCGAGTTAATGTTTTCAGATAAAGCAATAATTCTAAAAATGTATTTTTTGTACTCAGAGAAAATTTCGATGTCGAATTTTTTGACTTTGCAATGTTTTCATTGAATATGCTACACATGCATTTATTATATAGAAAAAAAATGACAATACGTTAGTTTGAAAAAGTTCGTCAATCACATTTAGGAATCGAAGATGAAGCTGACACATTAAATGTGTCTATAACATTGAATTGAAAAGCGCGAACGCGTTTCCAGAAATTTGACTAGGTTTCTAAAGATCGAAAGGCAGCGGACTAAACGTTTTGAATCCATGAACATTTTAGGACTATTAGGAGCGAAGCTATCCGGATCGCTAGTTAACGCCAAATTGCTAAAAGAGTGTTGAAACCATTTGCGACTTAGAAAAGGGGAAAGTAATTATTTTGGCTTGCAATAAATAAAAAAAAAATGATATTTTGATGGGATTAGTGAAGCTCATTTTAGAGTTGCGATACAGAAGTAAAGCAGTAGAAGTGTAATTGTATACTCTTTTTTTCACAACACTTTCAAATGTAAACGCGGGATTTGTCTTGGAGGAATTCATAAATCATATGTTGTAAATCTTGTTAATTGTTTCCAAGTTAATTTCCAAGTAGGAGCTATCGGTATCTTTTGAATATAAAGACAAATTGAATATTGTCTCAAATGATGCAATCAGTTAAGTCAGTAAAGCGGTAAGCACAAACTTTCTTTTATTTTTATCCGACATGTGTGAAATTTTTAATAATAGTTTTTTCATAATGTTTTTTAATATTTGCTTTTAGGGTGGGCATATTCAGTTTTTACAACTTTAAAATGAGTTAAGCAATTTGTATGGTGGAGATGACGGAAATCTATTTTCCCACAATTCCAAATGCCATTGTATTTAGTCCTCTAGTATCTTAGCGAATCGCGGCATTAATTTAACAAATAAAAATATAAACTTTTGTATATGTTTTGTTTATTTAATACTTATAAATAAGATTAGTTCAGAAAATTTTGAATTCTGATGGAATAACATTTTTGCAAGGAAACTTAAATGCAGTAGATCACCTAGAATTTCTCTGATATGATTTTAATATGAGTCAGATATTTTTTTGTAAATAAAGTATTTAAGAAATTTCAGAGTTAAAATTTATAAGAATTGTGTTGCATGGATATATGTTGAAGAAGGCAAGCATTTATAATGTGCTCCTGAAATACTATTTATGTTGAAAGGTAAGTACTTTGAATTGCTTCATTTGATTTGTGTATGTAATGCATTTTTATAACCCTTTGCTTTCCTACGGTCCATGTGACGATAGGGTCCAACACACTACACTGACTTTCTTATTTAGCATGATTAATTGAACTATCGCTTGCTGAAACCAAATTTAATTCCTTAATATATCTTTTATTCTTGTGTTTCGAAGCACCCGAGTTGTTTTGCCCTTTGATGAAAATTTTTGAGTTTTCTTGTTTTATAATCAAACGAGAAACGTCCGAGTTTAATCTTTTTAACCGAAAAGAAATGAGCTGTCGCTTTTTTTTTTTTTTTGTCGAAATACATATTTAGTATAATTTCAGGCCGTGAGCTGAATTTTTAGTTAGATTCGAACAGTGGGTAAAGATAGGTATTCATGTAAAGAAATATTTAGGACTACTTTTTTCCCTTCTTTTCTCACCTGTTTTAAGTCGTCCGGAATTTTTGTTTCGGTGCAATTCAAAATGTCTCGTAAACTAGATAACAGCTTGATAATTTTTTAAATATTAGAGATCGCGCAACGTGTAAACGAGAGGACCGTTTTCTGTTTTTCACGCCCTTGAATTCTGGATGTTATTCTTGCTTTTCTCGAATTATATTCTTCTCATTGTAAGAATTTTTCCGGTACTCGATCTCAAAAGTAATTTGACACTTAAAATAATTTAGAAATTTGGTTATATGTAAAGAGCAGATGGAAATCATGTCATATTAACCCTTTTAAAGGCCATTTTTTTCCAGTTATATCATGTTAAATTATTTTTTGGGCTTGAAATTAGAATAAGGAAAGGGATTCATTTAGCTTATTAGATAAATTTAATTTTAATTAATTAATTTGGTTAATTAATAATTAAGTGACAAACCAAGACGCATCATTTTGTGTGAGATAAAGAACTGAAGCCTCTCAGTTTCTGTCTTTCTAAAAGAATTTGTCAGAACTTATGCCAACCTACATAATTTCATACAAAGATTGATAAATTTGGTGGGAACCATACTTCCCACGGCCTTAGAAAGGGTTAATGCAACCGGATTATCCGTGACTAATTGGGACCCCGGGTAAAAGGAGTTAAAAAAAATTCCTAAATGAATTTTACCCTGAACTAGATCGATCTTCGAAAAGATATTTTTGCCTTTCAGTCTCTATTTCATTTTCATTTTCATTGATTTAAATTGAGATGACCAAAATATTATGTTTAACTGGATCCAGCACTACTATTTGTTGGAAAGATTAATAACTTTTTTCAAAGAAACTGTGTGAGGGCGAGGACTTTATTAAAATAACTACTTTTGAACAAAGTTTCGTTGTTGTGTTTTCAAAATGGATGAAGTATAAAAAACTGCTTTTTAATAGTCAATGATTAATTTTTTTTAACTCTTGAAGACTTTATAATTTGGATGGTTAAAAATAATTTCATATTCTAAAGACAAAATCCAAAATTGTAAAGCAGCGAAAAAATTGTTCTTAGATCTTGGATTGCACGAGGTTGAAAATTCAGTTCGGGATAAGATTTGGTATAATGGTAGTGTACATTTAGAATGTTCAGTCTCAAAATGAATTAAAGCGCAAATGGCCTGTCAGTTTCGAGAAAATGGCCCTCAAATTTATTACATAGCTTATATACTAATAATGAAAAAAGATGAATTCATACTTATTATTTTTCTTCTAAAAATTAAATTTTAATCCAAGAATTAAAAGAATACATTTATTTTCGCATAAAAAATGAAAAGCATGTTAATTAAAACTGTTTGTAAATTGTTAAGTTGATTTGAAATAAATTAGAAGAAAAAAAAAAAAAAAAAAAAGAAAAATTGCTAGGCCAGGATCGAACCCGGGTCTCCTGAATGCTACACCAATGTCTTATCTACTATACTGTTCGATTCTCTCGGCAATGATGACATATCATTACTATAAAAGATATGATGAAAGTTCGAACACCATTTTCTCAAATTTGCCTCGTAATTGCGCATTAATATTTTCTTGAATGAACATTCTAAATGTGTACTACCATTATGTTAAATCTCATCCCAAACTCAATTTTCAACCTCGTGCCTTTCATTTGTCAGTCTAAAAATTAATATTTTTTTATCTCAAGGAAAGAACTCGTTTTCCCACCATTCATTGCTATTTCGTTTAAAAATTAAATTCGCATTCATTAAAAAGGATTTTCAAATATGTGGTCCATTCATATATTTAGAGTAGCAAAAACAATCTCCCAGTCACAACCACCATACGATTTCGCTCACTTTTTTTTTCCTCATACGAATGCTTAAAACTTGGATGCGTTATCAACGATTGCTTGCCTCGTCTCACCCGCCATTTTCGAGAAATACTGCAAAATAAAACCTAAACAGAAATCCCAGCCTCAACAACTGGACCGGTTTCACAATTTATTTTACCGTTTTGCAAGTGTAGCGAATAAGAGTCAGTTCTTTCAACTTACCCAAGTCAGTGTAATTTAAAAAAAAAAAATTACAAATTATATTCTTTTTTTTTAATCTAAGTGATTGCCGAATGTGGATGATTTTCTTTAAAAAATTGAACTTGTAAGCCCTTATTGGGCTCGGTTTCGAATTCGATACCCCCATATTGCTAAAAAAGTTTTTTTTAATATATTTTATTTATTAAATTTGGCTCGTGAATTGGAGGACACCCTGTGTTTGTTGAAATATAGTTATCCAGTAATCTAGTAATTCAGGAAAATAAAAACCTGGAAGGCAATGAAAATCTCCCTTAATTAGCTGAGGAAAAAAAGAGAAGCAAATGACTTAGTAATACGTCTGTTATACAAATCCATGTAGAAGAGGATAAAATTGGGTCATACAATTTCGTTAACATCCGTAATAGAGGAATTGTGTCACCTCATTGGCCAGTAAAAGAAATATTGTAATGTCTAAAATATATATCGCTTAAACGAACGAACGATTCATTAGCTATCGCATCAAAATGTTTCAGTCTACGATTTTGTTTAATAATTATGGTTGAAGCCAGTGAATCGAATAAAGTGATCTCGTGTACGGTTAGCTATGGTGAGAAAAAGGAACAGTAGTGGAAAAATGGGTACAATCATCGGTCAGAGCTAGGAAAAATGAGGCAATACGGTAGGGAGTAAATAATACAACAGCAATAAAAAAATTGTTTAATAAAGAATTTCGACAAATCTAGATGCGTTCATGACATACACACACGCACATTCTACTCGGAAAGGAGTTGAATCACTATTAAAATAGATGACGCGCAGAAGACATTGAAAAAGTCTCGGTTAATAAAAAGCGAATGTAACAAAAAATGGAAACAATTGAATGATTGTAAATCGTTCACATTACATGGAAAAGCAAAAGTATAGAATTTCTTGAATAGAAGAGAATCATTTAACTTTTGCACTTCTTTTAAACAATTCGCGTCATATCATGTGGCCGTCAGAAAGCAAAGGGTTAACAGTTGAAATGAATGTAAATACATTTGTAATAGAATCTCTTCAAAAAAAATATACACTGCAAATGCGAATATTTTAATGCAGTTCCTTAACTGCACATGAGTAAGTAGGAGGAAATTCTCCCTCTAATCAGTGTCACCATCCTACCTGTGTGTCTCCACCGTTCTTCTCGTTTCGTTGGAGGGACTCGACATTCTTCGGAAAGGGACACGACGATGGCGCATTGTTTGTCAAGCAAAGATGAGTCTTTTTGCTACTTGCTTTACCGAATGGGAGGGGATGTAAATTTGGTATTTCACAAAGATGGGAAAATTTTAAAGGCATATATTTACAGTGACGGTGAACTACAGTTCTAGATCAGAATTGTAACTAAAAAATGGGGATATAAATGTTCCCATTCCTTAAGATCCGTAGTCGAAGGGATAAATCAATTTTAACTCAATATCTGCCGGCGATGATAACTGCATTCCAGCTTAGACAATCATAAGCGAAATTTCGAAAGTCATGCGCTCTGCGAACCTTTGTATATTTTTTATAAATTTTACCATAATCTAATACTTTTGTATAAATTTTACCAAAATCGGATTTTCATGCGCAATCGTGAAAATGTGAAAATCTATGGAATGGGAGATAATTGTATTAAATATTTCAAATGATTTCAATAAATTCAATTTACTAATGAAAGAAATGGCATGTTAAAGTGTCATTTCCTTATTACTATTTTACATGTTCTTCTGTTCCTTGTTTAAAAAGAGTATTTTATCTAAAAAAATTTTAATTCAAAATAACCCTGATTTACGGCATGGCTCAAGTTCTTCAGCAGATTTTCTTTAAAAAACATTTATACTTTTTTCCCTTCAAATTAAAGTGCTAAATTGAATTAAAATTTATTGAGGAAGAAACTCAAAGTTCCTTATACATTTTATAAGAAATATTAAATTGTATAACATTTTTAACAAAATTTTTATAAAAAAATTAGTATTTTCTTTAATATAATTAAAGAACTAGAGGTTGAATAGTTTAAAAGAGACAAGCTATATTTTTCCAATGCAACGGCGAATCTTTTTTTAAGTTATTGCCAACGTGTAACGTTTCAAATTCATTTTAAGGTTAAACAGTGAATATGGTTGCATAGAATTAAGCCATGTGCAACTGATATAATCAAATATGGAATTAGATTTCATTACTGTATTAGTGAGAGAAGTTTTTGCTTGCATGGCTTCCATTGTTATCAGTATCTTCGAAATGCAACTTGCATTTGGAAATTTACATATTCGGAGGAATCTCTACATAAAATTAATTTTTGAAAAAAAAAATAGTAACTCTTAAAAATTTCTTAATTGAAAATATGGTGTCTGTTGTTTTTTTTCCCCCTTGATGTCAAAGAGCAAATTTTAATAAACTCAGGACCATGCCTTAGAATGAAATCAGGAAATCGGTTCTCAATCCTGTGAATATTACGAAATCTCTCATGAGTGAGAAATCATCAATAAACTGAAAGTGAATGACATCACAAGTGCACCTGTAATCGCAATGAAGCTGAAATTTCTTTTATTCCTCCCCACCTTTCGAAATAAAATTTTCTATTTTATTACAACATGCTCAATCTATTGAAAACTATGTTAAGTCTCCGGTTCTAAGAGCTACATATGTTAAAATATGTAAAGTTAATTTATCATTCATTTCAGGCCAAATTTCATTTTGGTGTGCAATTCTTTCTGATAAACTGAAACACACCGTAAAGTTGCAAAGCTGAATGGCAATTTTAATGATAAAATTATACGGTTTATTTTTCGACAATATTTATTATTATTACCTTTTGTCTAATACGATTTGTACATGCCTTGTATGATTGCGCACTATTTTCGTGGAATGCAGAAATGAAAGTATAACAAAATTCTATCTTTTTTTTGTAGTTGAAAGTTATTGAGTTAAATTTGAATTTTTCGTATACGTGGTTGATTAAAATGTTAAAATGGTATAATCATATATTGTTCACTAATAAAAACTTAAATTGTCCTCTTTCTGGTTGAAAGCATATTCTACATAGTTTTGATTCAAAAATCAAAGGCACCCATTCCGAAGATTATATTGCAAACTAAAGGTACATATAACATTTGATACTTCAACGAAAATTAAAATTAATTCGCCTGCAATTCTCTATTATGGCTATGTCTTGCCTCCAACTCACGCAGATAAGCGAGTCCACAAAATCATTTTATCCCAGGAGAGCGGCACATTTTGCAAACAGTTTAGCAGCAAAAATTAAATTCTGCTCGATTTTTCACCTATTAGAATCTTTGCATTTTCCTTCGATTATTCTACGAATTGAATATGACTAAATTTGAAATGAATTCTCAAATGTCTATAGATCTATGTTTCGTTTAAAATACATGAAAATCACCAACTCAAGTTTTTTTTTGACATTTAGAAATTAAAATAATAAACAATTTTAGTTATTAAAGTTCAGCTTGTCGAATCGGCCCTTGCTGCGTAAACTACTTAAGACATACCCATTTAATCCATCCAGCTCAAATCTGGCACACAACGGATGTAGCAACTGTTAAATTGGTGAAGTTCGTATGAATGTAGAATCAAAACGGGTGCTTTTGTAAATTGTGAAAATACCTGGCTCATTGTATGCGAAATTTTAAACATTTAAGACCATATAATTCTGTCTGAATCCGTCTCGAAACACTTAATATTACTGTGAGCTTAAATGACTCCTAGTATTTTTTATAGAGAAAGAGTTAGCAAATTAAGACTTCAATAAAATGCAGTTTTTACTATGAAAGTGAGAGAAATGAGTGAGCATCAACGATGCTCTGTTAAAATGATTAGTAATAATTTTAAAATTATATAAACAATATTTAATACTTCGATAAATTTCGACCAAGGGGCTATGGAATTCCCTATAAATGGAATATGTCGAATTGTATGTTAAAAAGAATTTTGGTCCTAAAGTTCTTGTAGAATTTGAGATGTCTTAATATTTATTTGAATCAGTAATAAAAGTTGTGTTCTGATCATGACTGTAGTTCACATATACTGCTTGCTTTAGTGATTTGACTTTGTTTCGCACACTAAGGAATTTCGTTCGCCAAAAGTTCTTAATTCCTCGCATTTATTTGCTGCTCTGATAAATGATGCTCGGAATTGTGAACTGTTCCAGATATTTTAGACCGAGAAATCTTTGGAGTTTTGGAGGAATTTTGTCAATTTTATAGAAGGTTGCATATTTTCTAAAATATTTTGGAAGTTAAAGGTTTTTGTCTTTGAAAATGAAACATATAGTGCATAAGTCTGAATTTTCAAATTTCGTGTGGGATGCGGGGAAAATCGCTTTTTAAAAACTTGGAAGAAAAAAAGATTGCATGAAATATCCATAATTAACTTTCTTTTTTCACATTTCCAATGTAAAAGAAAACGGGTAAGAAAGTCAACTTCGAAGATCTTGTTTGAAAAATGTTTCATATTTTTCTACTATCCAGAATCTAATCCAATCCAGATCTAATTGTACTCTTTTCATCTAATAGAGAATTGGAAGCTCTGGCAAAATTTAACAGATTAAGATAGAAACAAAAACTGTATGGTAAATTATGGAATTTATAATCATCAAATACTGAATTGCAAAAAAATTGGGAAAGACGAAATCGAGTATCAACAATAAATGCAGCTTTGACGTTGGCAAATGATCGACAATAATTGGTATAACTGTTTAAAATGGCTTTGATATTATAACATCCAAGAAAATTTCTAGAAAAATATTTATTTTCTATGCTACTGTATTCTTGAACATCTATAGAGAATATTTCCTGAGATTCTGTATTTTTGCACATTTATCGAAAATATTTATTACCAGTGTTTTTCGTAGAAGGTCGATGTCATATATTTAAAAAGAACGGTAGAAATAAGGGATTGTAAAGTCCACGCTACATTGAAATACTTGCACGATGAGTTGAAAACAGGAAAATTAATTTCGGATCACTTAATCTGTTTCGATAATTCAGTTTACATTAATGATATAGTAAAACTTCTCATGTATTTTTTCAGATGATTTGCAGATTTGTTTTGATTTGATTATATATGAAATTTAGAAGCTCAAAAGGGAAATGCATTTTCTTTTGTGAACTAGCCATTTCGCCATTTCCAAACCACCAACATGGGAGGAGCGAAAAGACGTTTCGCCGTTATTTAATAGCGTCTATAGATTTATTCTCAATCGGATGGGTTTGACAGTCGCAATTATTTTATTCAAAATGGGAAATATTTTAAAACTATCCGTAGAATCTGTAGAAATTGAACTAATTTTATCTATAGTACATCCAATCAGTATCGAATAGTCAATCATGCTTTGCCTTTCAGGTGTTTTGTTCCTAAAATCTCTTGTTTTCGATTATATTTACTTTTTGGGTTTTTTTCTTCTTTTACCATTTTATTTATTTATCAGAGTCTTAGTAAGCTGGCTGTTTCGATAGCGATGGATTTGAAGGATAACTAATCTTTTCTAAGTTTTCTGTATACTGATATCGATAGATTATCATTTTACATGTGTACATAACTATTGCACATCGTCATTCGTAAATAGTTTTATTGACTATCGCTTGCTTTTATTTACATATTATTGTTCCATTTGCTGTTAATTGCATTTCAAAAAGTATAATCTTGAGCTCAAAAGTAGTTTTTCTATTTTACCTTTAATCGAGGAAGTACACTGTCTGGATTTGTTTATTGTTCTTAAATATGTCGCTTAAAAAAATGGGAAATCTCTTTGCAGAATAAATATCTATATCTAAAATGTTAATGTACATGGCATAAAAATTGCTTTTATTACTTATTGTCCCCTGGCAATAATTAAACAGAAACAAATGACTTGGCATTCTGCAGCCAAATCTCAAATAGTTATGAAAGCTGAATGCAGAATGTTAGGAAAAATTATTTGGACAAGATCCGCCATATCCTCAAGAAGTTCCATTTCATTAAAAGAAAGATACAACAGAAATCAAACAGAAAGATTCATCGAGCGCGAAAAGAAAACTAATTATCGGCAAATGGCTAATAGCTATGATTTAAGAAAGATATGGGGATCGATTTTCATCTCACAAAAATTGTCTTTACTCTCAAAAAATTTTCTTGATATCCATTTTTTTCCGACCATGATTTCTTTATTTTGACACTTTAAATTTACTACGCTAACTATCAACTAACTATGTTATAACTTATAACTATGTTATCATCCAATGGAATATTCAGTTTCGTCAGTATTGAAAATTAAAAAAAAAAAAATGTTTTATTTGGGCCATAACTCTGACGTAGAATTTTCCCTTCAGTTTTTATTTAAAATATACATCCCAAAATGCTACACATGCAAATTGAATAGACTGATAAAATTAAGGTTTTTTTCAGTCTGTCGACATAACATTTTTTAAAATGTATTCTTAAAAATTTAATTGCCGAAAAGTCAATCGGAGCAAACAAGTGGGTCGTCAAAGGCGGCTAGTTATTTGTTCTTACCAAGGTAAGATTGTGTATTAAGAGGAAGAATCAAAATCCAATAATTCAAAAGGAATTTTTTACTTTTCTCATAGCAGCAAGATATTTATTTCAACGGATGAGGAATTCATATTTTATGCAAATTACGGCCTGTTAATCTTGAGGCAATAACATTGTGACACTGAAGGTTTATCTTAAAAGTAAAGACTTCTTCCAGATCTTCCCAAAATGAATACCTTAATACCTATTCAAGTTTATGTTCGGTGCTCGAATTATTTAGGTTAAAAGATAGGTTCGGAGTGCTATTTTGAAATTCTTCTGCCATTTTTGTTACATCTAAGTAAAACTTAAACCATGTGAAATATTGCAAATGAAAAAAAAAAAAAAAATTATCCTATATTTGTTTTGTTTCCTACTAAAAGAAGGTCTGTTTTGCAAGATAATATTTGTATGAAAGTATTCTCTCCCAAAATTTCCCCATGATATGTTTTGCCTCTAAAAGTATATCTACTACATTTAACTTAAATCCAATTATCTGATTAACAAAGGATAAAATAAGCATTTTTCTTTACATGAGAATTGACGATAGCAAAAAATGTGTGTGGAATCATTTTTTTTCCCCCCATTGATATATTTCTTTTCCGGCAGTGGAATATTTTCTTGAAATTAATTTTATATTTACTGAATAAATGTTGCGGTTAAAACTAAAATGAAACCTCGATTAAATTTATAATAACAAATTATTGATTTGCTTTAAATACTGAGCTCATTGAGTTCAGAACAAACAATAAATACTTATACTAGAAATTATGGAATATTTTATCGGAAACGAGCGAGATCCGAATTCAGCTCTCATTTCTTGAATTTTAATCTAAAAAGCGTCGTGGGTGCAATCTAGTGAAAGTATCATAGAATTTCCATTTGTGAAATATTCCGCAAAGTATATTCAACAAGATTCTTTGGAAAATTTTAATATTCTACAAAAGCGTATTTATTTTGGTATCTTTGATACTTAATGAAAACGGGAAAATTAAGATTATGGATTTATTTGCTGAAATAGCTTTCTATCCGAGCAGTTTTCTGAGGGAAAACAAGGCAATAATTGAAACAACAAAAATTTAGATGCAAAAATATTCAAATTTTTTTTAATATATATAAAGTAATGTCTTACGTAGCATCAAGTGTGAATGCCATCGAACTTTAAACCCCGAATTTTGAAAGATCCATCCGTTTTAATTCGTATAAAAAACTGATGCTCTCTCTTATTTCTCTGATGTGGAATTTTGTAAACTGTTCGGTACTCTGCAAATTTAAACTCTTGTATTCCATTGAAATATTGCGTGATGCTTTTAATTGCATTATGCGTATCCAAATTATTATGAAAATTGCCTCTCTCTGCTACTGGCCTAAATAGAAGCTTCAAACCATCTCTTATATATTTAAAGAAATACAATATTGGAAGTGAAAAAAAAAAAAAAAAAAACCCTGAAATAACGATTTTTTTTTAGCATATTTCTATTCATATTTAAACACGTGCTTTTTAATATGTCAAAAGTTAACTTCCATTATGATAAATGTAAGGCATTTACAAATGACACCTGAAATGGATTTTTTCTCTCCATTTAAGGGTTTTTTTTTTTTTTCGTATTTTAATTTTACAACTGCTAAAGTTTTTTTATAATAAAGATAGAGCTTTCAAATTTTTATACGCATTTATTGTTATGTATATGATAAAATGTGCATTATAATCACTTAAATAAGACTTCTAGCTTATGTTTCTAGATATAGCTATGTACCTCAATTTTTATTTCTAAATTTTCCTTCATTATAAATCAGAGTAAAAAAATTTAATGTAAGTTCAGGCACAGCTTTGTTAAATATTTTTCTAAACTTGCTAGTAAAATTGAAAACAAAAGTATTTATAATGAATATTTACAAGAATTAGCAGTATAATGGAAGAGCTATAAAAGTTTAATTTTTATTAAAAGAAAATTAATCTAAAATAGCGGATCAGGATTTTCTGTTTAAGTTAATTTTGTATTAATGTAGAGCTTTAATAATATTCGAAATTAAAAAAAAAACTGTTAAACGCTGTATTTATTTAAATAAAAGTGATCCATAAGAAAAGAGTGCTGCTTATGTTTTGATAAGAATGTTTGAATTTGTAGATTCAAATGCATTTTATCTCGTATTCAAAAAGCTATGCAAGAGTGCCGACACACTCAAAACTTTTAAACAAAACGAAAATTAATAATAGGCATATTTTTTTCCATAAAAGTACGTCAACGAAAGTAAAGTAAAGTAATAATATTGCCTTTTGGTGAGAAATTTTGATGCCCATTCCTCCCAAAAAATATTTTTGATCTGAATTTGAAATTTAGCGCAGAGTTAAGAGAAAAGAACGTCAACTTTTTAAATCGTCAACGCAAATGCACGAAGTATCTTCTGATCTAGTGAAAATAAGATAAGGTGAAAACTGTTTCAAATTCCTTTGATCAACTATGTCTTCATTTTTTAAGTATTGCCTTTTGGATACTTTACATTCAGAACATAGTATAAATGTGCAGTTTACCATCATAACTACAATACGTAACTTTTATTTTTCCTTTCCCGGAATTCTTGAGTTTTTTTACCTGGAGCATTCGATGAGCATTGAATTTTAAGAAAACTGCACAGTTTTTATGTAGTACAGTTTATTTAAAAGAAGACTTAACACATCTCTTATCTGTAAATGCAATAAAACTATTTCCCAAGTATCGGAAAAAAGGCATTAATTTGAAACCATCAATCATCTGCCAATGGATTTTAATTATTTTAAAAGCCATAATGGTTTAAGGTATTCTTGGAATTTCTTTTCACTGTTTTTGTATTTTAAAAGAAAAGGCTTTTATTTCTGTAAATTTTAGTTAGGACTTCCTTTTACACAATGTCAAGGTTTATCAGTGTGGCTTTAAAGAAAAGCTGCCTAATTTTCGGCAACTTCCAACAATGAAATCTCAGAAGAATGTTTGTCATTAATAGACCAATAGGAAAGGGAATCAGCAGTGATTACATTTCACTAAAAAGGAATTTTTAAAAAATTCGCATTTTTTTAGCTATTAATTTAAGTTTATTGCAATGCGTTTAGGATGTTCTAATTATTTTACATAGTTGTAAAGAAGATATTTAACATTTTATAAAATATTAATGATATCTTCAGATAATGATGCATTCTTCTCTTTGGAATTATTCGGCTGTGACGAATCTTTATCTGATGACTTTGTAAATCGTATCTGCTGCATTAAAAAAGATTGTAATTGACTTTCATTAGCACGTACTCTTGTTTCAAGAATACGAGGGCATTTTCTATTAATTCTTGATGCTTTGTTTGATCACAATTCAGAATGTACTTAAATGATGAGTACTTCGTTTGTTAGTTGGGAAAAGGGTTAAAGATCAAAATTTTAATTCACTGGCGACATCGAAATTGAGATGAAGTTTTTGACATTAAGATTCGAGGTTTTCAATCTAATCCTTCATTCAAAAGGAATTCTTATTTTCACAATTGGACGAATCATGAAGGTGTTAATTAGGAATAAATTTAATTGTTCTTGCTGAACTTGTTGCTAAAGAATTACTGAAACTTTAGTTTTTCAAGAATTTTCAAATTTCTTGGAACACAATTTTTATTATCTTCTAAAGATTTTCAATTTTGCAGTGAACTGTATTTGAATTCTAAATTAAATTAAACCATATTTTAAAGAAAATTCTGAACTTTTCCCAGGACGAAGATCCACTTTATATTCGACCTGTCCGGGAACATCTATGCTTTTAAACTCCTTCAATGCGATACTGCTTTTTTTAATTCCTTTGTTTTCAGAGAAAAATGTCTTCATTAATATTAACAAACAAATATTACGAGAATACTTTTTAAATGCGATTTTAATATCTGTAATTTTTGTTGACTGCCATTAAAATCTTCCTTCAAATTTCAGGTTTTAAAATTGCTAATCATTATATCAATATATCATGTAGTGATATAACATCGCTGAATTCAAAAATAGCAATTTCTTTTTCCTGTATAAAACTTTGAAAAATTTGTATTAAAATATATCTCTTCCCTATTCTTATATATGGAATCTATTCAAAAGATGTAGTTTTCTGTGAACTGGTAATTCAAGTGTCATCGAAACGGAATTCTAATACTTAAGAATTTTTTCATTTTCAAAAGCGATTGGCTGTATTATCAAAGTACTGGAAAATTGGACTGTATAACATGCGACAACATGAGTGGCGTGATTATACTGTCGATTATTATTATTAAGATTGGCTTTGTACAATAAATGTACAACTAGGTTGCTCATTTAGTTTTGCAGCGGCGTAGGTGAAGCAAATGGTGGGCCATTGCTTCAGATTTACGCATTTGCATCAGTTCGCAAAGGTTCATTTAAATTTTCAAATCTGCTAATGAGGTTCATTTTGTTAATTCTAAAGATAGTTTTGTGTTTAATTTTATTTTTTCCTTTTTAATTTTATATTTTTATCATTTTAAGAATTAGACTTTTTAATAAACAATAATAAAATATTTGTGTAATAAGCATAATTTATTTTGCATCTTTATCATTTAAAATTCTAGATTAAAAAGTAAAGTAGATTTTATAAAACTATTTGAAACTCAAAACAATGTTTTAAGAAATTTTCAATGTTCCAAAATTTTTAAATTATGATGTTGAGATTCCAAAATTTTATAAAAATGCTCATTAATATAATGCGAGTGTGATTATTTACCTAAAAAGGTTGGGATACCAAAATGTACGACATAGAATTTTTTAAATGAATCTGATTTTTTGCGCCAATGTATCTTTTAAATTTTCTTATTAGATTTTTATAGCTTTTGTGCCTCGAATTGAGTGTTTCTGTGAAATTGTAAAAATGGCATTATTTATTTGAAGAATTGAAACTTTAAAAAAAAGCTCTTTTAAATAGAAAGGTAAGCTTCACGTTTATAAAATAAAACAAGCTTTGAAGTTTAAAAAACAAGCTTGAAATTTTTAAAAAATTAGCGAGTTCGAAATTAAAATTAAAAAAAAACTATCGAACTCGAAATTAAAATAAATAATAATAATAATATAAAAAAAGCTAGAGAGCTCGATTTTTTTTAAAAGCTAGACAGCTCGAATGTGATAAAAAAATAAAACTAAATTTTTAAAAAAATAGAGAGCTCGAAATAAAAAAATAAAAAAGCTTTGCTTAGTATTTGCATAAACTATTTCAGAAACGCTCAAATTGACTGCTAGCATTCATTTTGTAATACTTTTAAAGTGTTACTTCAAAAAAAGTACTGTGCTCATAATCATGTTTTAAAATTGAACGATATGCATTGTGTTTAAAGACTATTTTCTTTTTACATTCATTTGCATGCATCCGTATCGCATTTGTATACTATAGATATTTTATTTTAAGAGTATTTGAAATGTTAGTTATACATTTCAATTACAAGCGTAAATATATATAAAAAAAAAATGATTTTAAAAATATTTTTGTGAATTTTAAAATCTTTCGAATTTTTGTTTAAAATTTTTAGTACTAATTATATGTATATTAATAAAATAAATCTTCATTAGCCAACACTAGCGTTTGTCAAAATATATCCAAGAATTTTAAAATTGGATTCATTTAAAATATAAATACTACTTTTTTTCGAAAACTGCAACATCATAAATTTTATTTGATGGCTTGAAAAATTTACAAAATACACAGGACAGTCACTCCTGTTGGTAGTCCATGCACTGTGTTAAAATACTTTTGAATTAGTGTTGGAGCTATTTGAAATCTGAGTGACTGTTGCTTAGGAAGTAAAGACATTATACTGTGTACACTGTCACTTGAAAAATTTATCTGGAACATTTTATCGAGATTTACTTGGTGTGCTAATCGAACTGAAACAACTGAACGATAACGTCCTGAACTAGAAAATGTCCATCGTAACCCCTTAGTGACGAATATTATGTCCAAGATTCGTGTTCAGAAGAGGGAAAAAAAAAAAAAAAAAACTGAACCAACTGTGAAGCTCTATAAAACCAATAGGCATCTTTCTAATGACGGCATAACTACTAATATCAAGCAACACTTTTTCACTGAAAGGTTGCAGAATATAGAAGATCTGTTTCTTTGCCTTCTTCTGTTTCTTTGTTTTCATATACTGCTGAAGCCTTTGGATAAAGAGATCTGCCTACCAATGTATCTATGGAGGTGTGCCGTGGGGAATCTCTCCTGCTCTCATAGGACCTCTTTGGACATAATACAGAGAGAAACATGTTATGCTAAAGACATTTATCTCTGTAAAGAACTTGTTGCCAGCTATCTACATGTCCTTATACATTTGTAACACCTTAGTCCAAAATTCGTGTTCCAGCTACGGAGGGAAGGGGGAAAAAAAAAAAAAAAAAAACCCGTGACATAACCGTGATAATTTGACAGATTTTGAAACCACATGTATGTTTCTGATAATGGCGTAGCTTGTGTCAAATAACAGCCTTTCTTGGAAAATGTGTGAGACACATAAGAAGCTTTAATGTCCGATATGAGACTTGAACTGAAACATCAAGGGTTGCAAAAACTGCTGGAAAGTACGAGATGACTTTGGATAAAGATATCTGCCTATGTACCATGGAATTGCACCTTAACGAATCTCTGCTGTCCTCGCAGGACCTCTTCAACCTTATATACAAAGAGATATTGTGCCAAAGACACTTTCTGCGTTAAGACTGTATTATCCAGCAATCTGCGTTCAATAATCGGATCTTCTCATAAACCAACAAAATCAATGCTGCCGATCGAAACGAAGCGAAATGGTCTCTTCAAGCTGTAACCTGCTCAGCACTGATTTTTATTACCTGTCTTTGAGAGCATAGCAAAGGCAGTTCTAATAGTCGTTGGAAATAAGACAAGATGAGGTCATTGTGCCTGCATTATGTATTTAGCTGGACATAAATAAATCACATGCTTAGCTTGATTGTGCTAGACCACTGATCTTTGCTGGTGCACTTAGTGTATTAACTAGTGAACCCCCTCCTGCCACCCTTTGTGTCTGTGGGCTAAGGAGAAGGGGGTAGAATGAAGTATGGTAGAATTCGAACTTATGTCGTAAGAAATGGATAGCAGAGAGAGATATTTGCCACGTCAAGACTCTTGAAGCAAAAAAAAAAAAAACACAAATGACATTTTATGTTGGCAACTCAACAAATACTTCCTCTTTCAGTGTATTCGTCTGCAAATTATTTATCAACCACCTCTCAGTCCATTTGACAACTAATGCAAATAAACTTTTATTGGAACTTTCACATGGATATCCATTCATTCCATATAACAAGAAGCTATTATTTAAACGCATCAATAACCTTCAGGTTTCTGCTGTTATGACAACAACTGACATTGGAAATTGTTTTGAAGATACTGAAATTATTGATATGAATGTATAAACATATTCTCTTTGTACAGACTTTGGTGATGCAGTTTTCAAAGATGGTAGTATTAATAATTGGATTGTCAGAATATAGTATCTAATATCTAGTAACATATTAACTTTTATAAAATAATAAGCGGAAGAAAAAAAATTCAAGAGTGTTCATCCTAAAAATGGAATGTCTTTTCCTGGTTTAGTCATATGTGTAGTAAACATTTGCATTTGAATGCTGTAACATACATTGGCGTAAAATAATAAGCGGAAGAAAAAAAATTCAAGAGTGTTCATCCTAAAAATGGAATGTCTTTTCCTGGTTTAGTCATATGTGTAGTAAACATTTGCATTTGAATGCTGTAACATACATTGGCGCAAAAGATTCATTTAATAATATGTATACTTTTAATCGAATTTATGTAATTTTTGTGCGCGGTTTCAAATGTTAATATAGATTTTTCTTCTGTGAAACAATAAAAATACTGAAATTTTATTTAAACTCTCACAAGATAATAAAGCATTTAAATAAAAAAAAATTATGAATTTGTAATTCGATTCTAAAGTAGGAAGAATACGAATTTCCGACTTCAAATATATTAATTTAAGGATACTTTTTTACTGAAACGTTTACAAATTTGTTTAAATGAAATGCTTTTCATTTTGGTATCCCAGTTCTGTAATCATATTTTCGAATTCTTAATAAATAAAAGAATTCCTGAATTTAATCTGTGATATGAATGCATGGGCCAAGCTGCTCTGAAAGTAACTTCTGGGCATGCTCGGATATCATTTCGAAATTGTACAATCTCTCAATCAAGAAGTATTCTGTATAAAAGTAATTAATAGAATGTCTTATTTCTATCAACTTTTATAACCTTGATTATTTGTATGCTTTAAATTCTTGAATTCATATTTCATTTTAAATATTTTTGGTATTTTAAAATGTGTCGATTGTACATACAATTGTCATTTTGTGCATATGAAAAATTAAAAACTGAAACCCATGCAGTTCTAGTTAGAATTTTAATTTTTGCTTGTGGAATTGTTTAAAGCATTTTCATTGTGATTTTAAATTAAGATATTAACTGTTTTTATGTGATTTAATTTACTATAAGTATAGTATAATATAAAGAAATTTTTAAAGTGTAAAGTTTTATCTTCAGAGTGTCATTGTTTTGTCTGCTATAATGGGAGGAAAAAAGTTATTAAAAAAATGAAAAAAAGAAAATAAAAAAAAGAGAATAAATAAAAAAATAAAGAAAAGAAAAAGAAATAAAAAAAGGAAATATTAAAAAAATTGAAAAAATACAAAAGAAAAGAAGGAAGAAAAAAAAATGAAAAAAAAAAATCAAACCACTCCCTTTTAAGTTATATGAAATGTTTCGCAAATATTTTGATATGCTTTATCAATGTTGTGATTTTTAAATGGTATAGTTGATGTGTTATATTAAAAAAAGTGTATGTATATGTTTTATTAAATGTATATATAAATACATGAACTCCTTAACCTGTTAACTGGGTATGACGAAATATTTCAATGCAAAACGAATTGAACTTAAGTTAATTACCCGGTTAACAGGTTAAAGAAAAAAAATTGCCTGCCATAAAAAAATTTCAAAATGCCCGAAGGTACAATATAATAAGTATTAAGTTTTCTTAATTTCTAGTCGAAGCAACCTAAATAATGGTACAACGGGGAAAAAATAACAGCATTTCTAACTTTGTTAAAAAAAAAAAAATATGTATACGTTGCTATAGTTGAGTAATATTTTTGTGCTGCCTGTTAAAAATGTGGCTCAAAGTATATTTATCTATATTATTTCATCATTATACGTGCTTATGATGTTTATTGTGTTTTTAATTTTCCTATTATAAACTTAATTTTTCTTTTTTCAAGATAAGTGATAGTACATATCGGATGATATGTACTATCGGTATATCTTGAAGAAATTAATAAATTTAAAATATCATCATTCTTAGATTTTAGTATAAAGGCAGGCAGATTTTTTTTCTTTTGAAAAACTTTTGGAATCTTTATTTGCTAATACTTAAAAAATATATTTATTTAAAAGTTCATTAATAAGAAATTAACGATAAATTTTAAAAAGACATTTTGCTGTTCTTATTTGATATCATTTAAAAGTTTTAAAGTTTTCCCTAAACAACAAAATAGAAACAAAGTTTTCAAAGCTACTTTATATTGATAAAGATGCAATTGCTTATTACATGAAGTTGATTGAAGTGAAATTTATAGAATTTCTGAGAAAATATGAAGTGATTGAATTGAAAAAGGATTTCTTTTATTACGAATATTATATTTTAAAAATTATTATAATTTTTTTAAAGATTAATAAGAATTATTTTGTAAGAAAAAGAATAGAATAAAAGGATAAAGAATTATTTTGCAACACTAAACTATTATTAAATTTTCTAAAATACTTATTTACTTCATAATTATAATCTATAGTTTTAAATGTCAGAACTGACTACTTGAGCAACCTCATCTTTTTCTAAATTAATTTAATTCTTGTCTTATCTTATCTTCATCCAATTATTGTAATCAAGACGCATTTGCTGGAATAATATTTTTCTAAAATGCTGTAATCGTAATTTGGTTTGTACTACGATAGCCACATCTTGCGTCTCCGAATGAAAAATATCTGGAATCGATAAGTAGTGATAATGACAGAAACCTTTCTGAAATTTGAACAATGTTTCTCATCTTGATTTTTTTAATTTACTTTGACATGGTTTTTTTTTTTTTTTTTTTTTTTTTTACGTATAAGTATCAGACATCCTATGAAGGCATGCTTGTTAAATAATATTGACAAATCGTAAATATTCTCCCAATTCCTTTGATTCCTTGCCATTTCAAATGCAGTTCCCTACATGATTGGTCAAATCGTAAAACTGAATCTTGTCAAAATTAAAGGATCTCTATCGGTGAAGGTTCGTGGAATTACAAGAAATTTTTTTAGAAATCTTATCCGATATTTTTCAGTGTTAAATGCAACGTAAAGGAAAGACAATTAAGATCTATAAGCTCTTCGCCTTCTTTTGTACTTTTCACATTCTGTTTTTCAACATAGTAGTAATTTTATCCAAACTAAATCAGCGTTCAAAACTGGCTTGTTGTGTAAAATTTCAGTTCTTTATAGCAATGAATTCTGTTCATCCTATTTTAAACTGAGCTGAAATGAAGATTAATAATGGCCGGTCACAAAAAAGGAGAAGAATGCATTTGATAATTGCGCAATATTTTTGATTAAATCTGAAGGTTTTTCTTTCTTTTTTTTTTTTTTTTTTTTTTTTTTAAAAAATGATTAAAATCCCATTCCATGCAAATAGTTTGATAAAGTGAACTGTTTGTATGGTTTTCATTTGAAAGCTCATCTGTTGCGAATTCGACATTTTTCTGTATCTATTTACATGTATGTTTATATTTCCCCGTTCATATGGCTAACAAAATGAAATGTTCTGTTGTAATTTCGTCCAATTTTATTATCAGATGTCTTTTGTACATTTATAGAGACCGATTTCATTGTTTCTCCTTCAGTGTTTTTTTTTTTTCCCCTTCAATTTAAACCTTGTTCAGAGTAATTGCGTAAACAGTTTCGCGAGAACATTTTTTTATACCAATCAAAAAGAACTTAGTATTAAATATTAATTATTATATAAGCTATGTTAAACAAGTTCATGATCTATTGGCAGATGATTCCACATTACGTTAGTTGAATTGAAATTTTGATTTCTTCTTATGTAAAATTTTCAGTCTGTTTCTGATCGAATAATTTATTGATATTTTTATTTTATTTTATTTTCAACAAATTAAATTTCATATTGACGAATGATGAAATGAGATAGTCCGAAAGAAAATGCCGAGTACCCTCAAATATTTATTAATTATTCTAGAGTCTTTTTGACTAAGCGATAATTTTTAAATGAGAAATTAAAAATATTTCTTTTGCATAATGAACGGGTTGTGTACGATAGCTTTGACGCTACCTTTAGGTTTCAGAAAATCACGTAGTTTCTTATAATACGCTGTAAAGTTGCTTGAAATTCTTACAAAGGAATTTGAAACATCTGAGCATATGTTCTGGTCAGAGTGAAGATTTATTTTAATATTTTATAACAATAATACGATAAAATTGAGAATATATTTAAATTAGATTTAAAAAAAAATTGAATATGAAGTTCTTTTTCTCTAACTTTGGAATAAAACTTCCGTAAAGAAATTTTTTTCTATTATTAATCCTATATACCATGCGCATTAAAAAGTATTTTTATCATGTATAAAATTTGCAAGTTTTCATGCATTTTTTTGTTTTAAGGTTAAAATTTTTTGCAAAGTAACGCATGGGCGAGTTGTGGTTCAAGTGGTCGATTTTTTAAAATATATAATATAAAATTCTACTCAACACGTATGGAAGCAGCGGTGTAAATAAATACTTGTGATGTCCAAAAAGAAAGATGAGTTCGGCGCAATTATAAACGCATGATTTAATATAGAATAATTCATAAACAAAGTATCTAATGTGGTGGTTGTGATTGAAGCGCTGCATATTTATTTCGTCTAAATCGTGCTGTAATTATGAAAATATATCTATGGATTTTTGAAAGGATTGCATACTACTTGAATTAGAAATATAGATGTCTATTTTATAGATGATCCCTACATTATGGAGATAGAGGTAGAAATTTTTTTTTTCTATTGATAAAGGGCTCTAATTCTGAAACTATTGAAATAGTCATTTGTTTGTTTCTCTGTAACAGAAATAGTAATCATCTGTCAGATCGCGCGCATCCAGCAACACTTCATACATTTCCTTGTTTACCTCAGGATTAAAAAGAGATTTAAAGATTTCATTTAGTTTGAATGTTTACTATCCAATATTTTTAGGCTACTAAATTGATTTTCCAAAATGAACGAAGATTCATAGTTAGTAAATGACTGCATTCTTCCGCACTTGTATTTTCTTTGGCTCGCAATGCGATGTAACATTGCAGTTTTATTCCTTTTGCCACTGCAAACCTAACTTTTGAGTTTTAACAAAGAAGCAATCATATCTTCCATAATTAAAATTGATAGAAAAATAAAACTGAATTTTTATTTTGTTTTAGTGACCATAGAAATATAGAAACCTTTCCCCAAAAACCAAAATGAATATTAATAGGTATGAGATTTAAGAAAACTCCGCTGCTCGATAAGAACTGGCCATTTTCATTTCAATCCCGGTAATAGAAAGTCGGGTTGCCTTGAAGCTGAATAAGTTTAGAATGCAGGATTTTATCCAACCGTTACATTTTTAACGTGAATATTTTATAAGCTAATAAACTGTTTGCTCTTGACCTGAAAATGAAACGGCACTTGAACAATTAGTTAAAACCATAAATTCTGAAGGCAGGACTTGGTAGTCTTAGCAGCAAGAGATCCATGGATATGAGAAAGACGCATTTGTTTTCAATTTTGAAAGTGTACCGTTAGCATTTTTTTTTTCTTTATTTCTTCTCCCCTTTCTTCATTCTTGGAGATTTAAAAAATTTGCACAAAATGTGGCCAAGGAAAATATTTTGGGAGAAATTTCTTATTCTCGAAGTACGATTCGCATGCATTTTGAAGCTTTAAATTTGTCCAGTGGGCTGAAAATGAACATAAAAAAATCGTAAACTAATCTCAATCCATTGATACGAACTCTTTTCAAATAATTTCCTTTTGCAAAGTAACTCGCATTTATCAAATCGGTTTCTGATTTTTTTTAATAGCTTCATTTAACGTTTCTACAAATTATACCTTTATATGCAATATTTCTAGAGCATCTTATTATTTTGATATTAAAAGCGAAACAAACTTTGCAGTTTCAATTATTTCCTCTTGTCGTTAGGTGAAAAGAATAATGGCCTTCTTATTATTATTCTATTTGTCATTCATTATTATTCTATTCGGGATAAAATTGCATTTTATTGAGAATATCGTATTCAGACGTAAATTGCGCATTTATTTTTAGAGTTTGCGTTTAAAAAATCCTCATAACGAAAACTCCGATTAGAGTACCCTCTTTCCCAAATTTAAAGAATTCAAAAGTTGTAAATTTTTAGTCATTAGAGCATTAAAAAGGGAAGAAAAGACATTTCAAGGAAATATTAAAACTATCAATCTCTAGAAAATGGTTTCATTAAATTCTTGTGAGAAATGTTAAGTAAATTTAACTTCATTTTCATGTGAAAAATATATATCCCACAATTAGAAAGATTCAAACGCGTTTATAGCATTTTACTGAAATCGTAATCCTCCCTCATTTTGTATTATATAATGTTTGCAATGTTTCTGTTCACTCACTTAATGCCTTTATAAAATTTCGTTACATATTAAGATGCCATGCATTATTAGACATTCGGCAATCGTGACGTCTCCATCAGTGTGGAGAAAATTGCACTTCTACCACCTTCAATAGCTCTCTCTCTCTCTTTTTTTTTTTTTTTTTTTTTTCTTTTTTTCCCCGATATTACTATTATTGACAACTCATTAGATTGATTTTATTGGAACTTCGAAAAATAACAAGTCGTTGGAGGGTAGGGAGAGTAAAGTTCAGAATATTACACTAATAAATTAAAACTTTATTGAATGGAATTTCGTTGAATAGAGATTATTAGTAAACACTTTTGAGCTCAAGATTCATGGTTCTTAGTTTTTAGCAATGATATTTAAATTAGAGCATGTATATATTAAAAAACAACTTACCACTATGTCGAGTTTCTCTTTTCGATTTTTAATTCATGATTGGGCATCAGCTTTCACGGAGGTTCGAGAAAATCTACAGAATGTCTTATTTTGCAATCCATATGCTTCTTTTGTTTTTACGCGTCACTATACTCAGTTGCTAAAAACTATAAAGCATTTGGAATAACTATTTTTTACTACAGGAAGTAATTAATGATCTACATATGTAGATCTCTGAATGAGATAATTTTTACTCAATCTGTTGAAATCTAATGTGTCATTTCATGTCGCCAAGGGTGCCAAAAATATCAAATACCGAAAGTAATAGGAATGCAACTCAACAAAGTCCAACATTTGTGAAGAAATCAGCAACAGATTTCCAGGAAAAACTAGTCTACCTTTGTGTTCAAGTTTTGATATTGGCGCTCTTATATTCCCGCTCAAAGAGCATATTAAAATAGATTTCAAAAGTTCCATTATAAATGATACTTCTTCTTCTAATGTGTTGAATTAATTTTTCACATCAAAAGAATTAAATTCTTTTTGGTAACTGCAACATTTTTTTCTCAAAAATGTAAGTGTTTTTCTTGGGAATTAAATGCTTTACACAATTTATTGTATTGATTGAATGTGAACTTTTAAAAATTCAAGTTCAGTCGATTTCTTGATCCGTGGAAGTAAAACAAAATATTACTAATATATTACATTTGTTTTTGAAACTCTTTTTCTGATTAAGATGCAATTGCATTTCCCATTCCTTTACCTCTTAAAAGATACTGACTTCGCATTTCCATGTGGAATGAATAGGCTCTGCTATAGATTTTCCTATTCCTATCAATCTAATAAAATCTTTTGAATTCAAACGAATCTGAAAATGTTAGCTTGGATTCTTATATTTTTTTGGCAATTTGATATGGAATCGACAAAACTTATTCTCTTTCTACTCGAGCTAATTTAATTGAAACTCTAGAAATAAGCAACTATATTTAAGAATTAGAGCTAGTCCGTTGCCGTGTCTGGACTCTCGCCAAAATTTGCTCCGTTTTCTGGCGATATGTTCAAAACTCAAATTGTATGGCGGATTGAATAAGTATAATTTTCTGCCTCATATATCTGAATGGTGTCGAATAATCTCTAGTTTACACCTGAAACCCGAATGAATGCAGTATTTCATTTCATTTCTAGATATATACGAAAATTTATTCGGTTGGTTTAATTGTTATATGTCGGGCACTTTTACCAGTAGAAAGAGATGAAATTCTGTCCGATTTCAAAATTAAAATGTAAATTTATCTATATAATGCAAAAACGCTTCATAATTAGAATTGAGTTTTCAAATTCCCGTGTCCAGAAACAAGCTCGTTTGAAAGGCAACCGGAAATGCTGCTTTACACACAAAAAATAAGTTTAAGGATTAAATGAAGGTTTCTAATGTTCCAAAGGAAATGTTAGTTTCTCCTTCTTGTAAAACAATAAAAGTACTGCAAACGTAGGAAATGTGAAACAAATTCTGAAGAGATTTGTCTATTTCTTTATTAACATGATGCAGCATTTCTTTTGCTGAAATGAATAATCTTTCATATTTATTCAGAATTATTCTTCTAACTATGAAAATAATCTGAAAACTTCGTGGGAAAAAAAAAGAGTTTTTCACAAAATTTGGTTCAAGAAAGAAAAATCTTCCCCTGGGGTCTTTGTTTATTGTCTTGGGATCATACTAACATCAGTAAAATTCAATTATTACTGCCCAACTTTCAGAAGATGTCTGGGTACATTTCAAAACAGTTAGTGTTTATAGAACATCAAACACCATATACTGAATGTATAGAATCTTTTCTTCTCGCTATCCCTCTTGACATCGGTATGACTGCTATTTTATTCGAATCATTTGGAAGTGTAAACGACAACTGAAAGAAATGAGCTTTCGATAATGTGTCTTATATCGTTTGTTCAATACTTCTGGAGTTTCGAAAATTTTGATATACCCCTTTATACTGAAAAATGCAATTTTCAGTAAACTGATAACCGTCACTGATTTTGTCTGTTTCTAGTCACAGTTGAATTCGATAATTTGTGGTCAAAACCATTTTTAAATAGACAGGAATACCGCTGAACAGGTGCGAGATATATTTTGCGGCTTAATAAAGGCATTGAACAAAAGCTTAGACAAAATAATAGCAATAAGTTAGTATATTTAAACTCTGTGAATGAATATATATATATATATATATATATAATATAATATTTAACCACTTGCGGTGCATAGCTACGCCCTGCACGTCAAGATTTTTTATCAAAAATTCGTTAACAAATGCTGCACACGTCAGCAGGCAATTAATTTTCTCAGAAGTCAAAATCATGCTCGCCACCCTTCAACTGAGAATGTTTGCCGGAGTTAAATTTATTCATTCAGAAATTTAAAATTTATTCATTCAGAAAAAATATTTTTTTTTCTTTCCGAGTTCTATAAATGTATCGGATACTTTGCGAATTACAGTGAAGTCTTTTGGCACGCGCACTTGTGACTTTGTTCTCTCCGCAAGTGGTTAAAAGCATCGACTTCCATGAAGTTTTTAATTCCATAGAGGCGATTGAAACCAAGTGCCTCCTCCCCCTCCTCCTATTTCCTAACGCTAACATACGGAAGGGGGATGTGACGAAACGTTGCATGATGTCTAGGCGAACATCTTGAGCCATTCCGACGGCCCGATGCATTTACATATATGGTCGTAAATCTACCATATGACTCATTGTAAGATTACCCTCTCCTGTGGACGCCGGTCGAGAGCTTCCCGCTCATTGTCCGTAAAATGACATATATCAAAGGACCCGGGAAAACCACAAGAGAGGGGAAAGAGGGCAAATTGTCTTTTAGAAGATGCGCACGGGCCGTCGGAATGGGGCTTAATGTACCTCGCTTTGAATATGCTTCTTTACCTTGCCATCAATTTGGCCACGTTGCTAATGGGTGTTCAGCACCTTTTTCATATAAATGTCGATCACTAAAGCAAGCTATTTGTCTCGCGAAAAATCGCAAGTAGGCCAAATATTAAAGATACTTCATATATTTTTTCTGTCTATGGGCAATATCAAATTTTCATTCCTTCCCGCCCGGTAAATAGTGTAGCAGAAAGAGGAATCCTTGCCTGGCCAACAATGCGCGATCGTCTTGCCCCTTTCCGAAGAATGTCGCATCAAGGGAGTCCCTCCAATGAAATGAGAAGAACGTTGGAGCCACACAAGTAGGATTGTGAACATTGATTAGAGGGAGAATTCCTTATGCTTACAAATGTGCAGTTCGGTAACTACGTTAAAAATTCGCATTTGCGCATGTATATTTCAAATTTCCTTTTTGCTATATGTGCATTTCAATTTCCTTCATACTTTAACATAGAAATTCATCAAATACGCTGAAGTTTTCCCTTTTAAAGGTAAGTGATGTTCGTATGGAAGTCCCTGATGTTTTTTGTCATGATTTAAGTTTTAAGATACCCAAAGTTTTAAGTAAGTATTACGTTCTTTATGCATTTCAGAAAGCTATCTTCAAATTTTTGAGAATAAACTTATCAAAAGTTTTTTTTTTTTATATAAATTGCTCGAATCTCTTATAGTTCATTTCAAAAGAAGGAACGACCGATTTAAGAATCGATTTCATTTGTATTAAATATAATAAAGTATTCCCGATATGGTGTACAAATACGCTGAAAGCATTTTAAACCAAATACATTAAAGTATTTTAAGCTTGGTTTCTTCTTGCTGTAGTACTAACCACATTAGGCAGTCAGCGGTAAATATTCTATGTAACTTGTTTCCATAATATATAGTTCAGCAAAATATTCTTAAGCTTCAAATTTTGATAGTCATGTAATTCATTAATACTATTATGTAGGCCTTAAACCGTTCTGTTCGTTGTATTACGCATCTCTCTCTAATTTTCTATTAGCATCTGTAAAATTCAATTTTAAATTAAAGTGGAAATGATAAAACTGCAATTAATATAAAACATATTTTAATAAATCCCAGCACGTCTTATTTAAAAAAAAAATATGAAAACGAAAAGTAGAATCGTTCAGTATTGAAGTCTTATGCGCATTGCAGAATAATTTTCATAATTTATATCTCAAAGAATTATTACACAAACAATTTCACTGATTCAACGAAACATTCAGTTTTTAGTTTTATTTTTAAAAGGATATAAATGTTGTCAGTAATAATATTTTTTTTTATTTATAAATACATTTCAAAAAATTATGAAGTTTAAATTTCAGGCATTCCTTTTTGTCCTAGAGATTCATATAGAGCAAAATATTGACACTCTAACTTTTAAATAAACTCTTTTATCTTCTGCGTTCAAATCGTACCGATTTCTTAAGTTATGAATATTAAAATATTAGAACAATCAACATTTTCATAATCTAGGCTAATCACTCTTGAGAAACTCTGGGAGATGATTGGCTACTTTGAGGCGGTAAGTGATCTAAAATCACCCGTTTTTAAAGTATAGTGATATTGAAATTTTCATAAATCGGCCAACTGTAGTGATTAATTTAGTTGATTGAAGTGCAAGGTTTTTTTATTTGCGTCTTAAGAATATTTTGTTAAATATGGTTCACAGGGCTGAGGATATATGTAAAAATTTAAAAGGCGTAATTCATTAGCATTTCTTGAACCAATTTATACAGAATATAATTATTCTTATTTAGATAATTTTGTTATCAGATATATGTCTATTATTTAATAGTCCTGCTCAGATTAGAATAGTTATCTTGTACATAATAAACCCTACTTGCCTTATTTAAAGCTGTTTAATCAAATTAATAATATACGTATTGTAAAAGAAAATAGAAAACGTTTCCATGCACTTGCTTTTAAGAAATGTCATGCTTCATACTTATTTCATTTCATACAGACACATACTGAAAATTACTTTTATATGTTTAATTTGCAATGATAGTTAACTTATTTTTTAATTTGAACTTTTATCACTATGATGGCAACACATTGATAATTTTTTTCCATTGCTGGTGTAGCATAAATTCTATTTTTATTTTTCGCGAAATAAATTGTTAAAAAAATAGGATTAAATTATTTTTTAAAAATTTATTATAAATAGAAATTTAATTTGTTCCGTTAAAACATTAGTAAATTGAGAAGACTATTTTTTAAACTTCAATTTGATGTAATTTAATAAATTTTGTGCTGTCATAATTTCGAAAGTTATCGTCGTCTTTCGTCTAATTTTTAATTAATTATAATTCTAATTAAAGATTTAAAAAATCACTCGATGGTGCACATTACCGACCTCAAAGGCGTACATGTGCCAAATTTGGTAGCAGCTGTAAGACGAACAGTCTGGCCTGTTGAGCGCCAACACACACACACACACACACTCGGAGCTTTATTATAAGTATAGATTTAAAATATTGTTCTTTCAAAGGCGAGATGCAGTCAGCATTATTTCTTACGGATAATTAGTAATGTAAAGTGAATTAAACGGGCTCTGCGTTTTTGAAATAATTAACGCTTTGTATGTAAACCATTATTATACTAATATTTATAGGATGTCCAGTATTTCTAATAATATCATTACCTTCTTTTAAATCAAATTGACATACATTTTAAATCTTTCCATGTATCTCCAGTAATAATATATACTATAATGAAGGATAGTGCAGCCGACGACATTTATTATTGTATCACGAAAGGAAATTTTCATTTCGTAAAATTTGCTAAGCTAGATTCGTAATGTTGGGTGTAATTGAATGTTTTAATGCAAAAATAGTTCCTACTACTTCATTGCAAATTTTATGAATAGAAATTTTCTGCTCTTTCTGAGAAACAAGCGAATAAGGTGATTGGTAATTTTTCATCGATCTGACCGTAACAATTATCTAATAGAATTCTGAAGTAGGAAAATTCAAACTTTCGTCACTCGATCCATTTCCATCTCAGAAAAAATGGAATGTTAGTGTGTTAAGAGTATATTTCTAAAAAGGATTGGGGTTGTTCTAAAACTTCAAATTTCTTACTTTTCTGCAATGCATATGTTTAAACAAAAAATATAATCGAATTGTTTAGAAAATCCATACCCCACCCTAATGATATGTTCATCTTTAACGATTTAAAAATTAACTTTTCTAAAAAGATAAATAGTTTCAAAAGAACAATATGTATCATTAGAAAAGTTAAACAATTTCAGTTTTCAAAAGAATTGTTTTCATCTCCACGAACGGCAACTGCTCGATATAAAATAAATTTGAATGGATGCATATGTCTACTTGTATCTTGTAAGCATCAATGAACAGCATTTTTAAATCCTTTGCACGCTTTGAACACTCTCATTCTAACAATGCTATTTAAAATCATGCAAAATACTAAAATATTCCAAATTCACATTTATTTATTTTTAAATCTTTAATCATCGTGTTATGAATATCCAAGGTATGCTTTGAACTAATGAGGCTCAAAATTTGATATAAATTTTCATTTACATCAAATTTTGGATATGAAAAACATATGCGAAGTTTCCATTTGTGAGCCTCCAGATAGAATATAATTTCTTAACTATATCTTTCTAGATAAAAAAAAAAAGGTCGAAACTGTGAAGTTCATCAACAAAATTTTGAAATTGAATTTTTGATAGTTAAATGATGTCCTTTTGTATACTTTGCCGATGCAGATTTCATTAATGGGTTGTACTGTGCAGAAAGTCAGCATTTCTTCATACAGTCGTTACTAAAAATAGATGCTGTTCATTTCAAAAATGTCATTTTATTTTAAGCTTGTGTAAGCAATATACTTCAGAAGCACACAGGTGTTTTTTTTTTAATACTGATTGCATCATTTGTGTGACAATATCATTCTCCAACAATTCTTGCTCTTGCAATCTTAAATTCCGTTTAATTCTAAAAATATCAAAATTTTGAAATCTATATGGGGAAAACGAACATTTCGGCACAAAAGTTTAAAACTGCATCGCAGTTAGGATGCTTCGACTAATGACCAAAATGAGTTTCCAGTCTCATCGAGCCAAATTGCTAATTTTTAAATCATTAGACAATAATATACTTCTAATGAAAAAATTCTAAATGACATGAAGTATTTTTATAGTTTTCGAATCGAATGTTCAGCTAAAAAAAAAATATTTTTTATACAGTCTCAGTTCGATTCGTCATATTTTGTAAAATAATCGTATTACATAAAAATTGTTAAAAAAAATGATCCTTCAACATATTTTCTGTCACTCTAATATTTTAAAGAAAACGATTTCATTCACATGGTACCAAAGGTAATTGATTTTTGAAGATTATGTATTATTATCGATTATTCGATTTATGATTAAAATTACCACCATTTTGGCGGCTGCCTAGGGGAAGAATTTAAAGGCCACTGAAAGAACGGAACTTAAGACAATCGTTGATACGATTAAAATAATGAAATTCAAAAATTACTTTTCAGTGACAAAACTGACCGAATAACAAAGTTCTTTTTTTCAAACATTTAGCTTCTCTGTAATAATTTATTGAATATGGCTGATAGGACCTCACAAAGAACAAATATTATTTCAGTGATATAATTTATTGAATTGGCGTACAGTAATTCTCTAAATTATTGGAGAATTTCTTCCAATAAAAAGTATGATTATTTTTGTTTGTGTAGAAATTAGCTACTAAACAAAAAATAAAGCCGATGATTTAAAATAAGTGACTTGTCTGTGGAAATACTCGAGCAAGGGTGGCTCATCATTAAGAAGCGAGCAGTACTGCAAAAAATATTTCACAAGAATACAAATCGAATAGTCCTTAAAAAAGTGCTTTGACGCTAAAAACTCCGAGATTTTAAACTGTATTTTAGAAAATAATTAGTTTCTTTCTTCGCTGAGCGACTCTTAATAAAACACGAATGTATATTGAATTGAATGAATTTGTAATGGTGCAATTTGCAAAATCGAGACCAAGTAACAGGTAACGAATAAATAAAAGGAAAGCAAAAGCGAGCCTTTTATGTATGGGGGGGAAGGGGGTTGTGTGTGCGGTAAACTTGGATGGACTCAAAATAGTTCAACCATGCTAAACTCAATGGATGGAACCTCTGTCAGTTACTGCGCGGTAAATAAATTTTAATGAGGTAAATAAATTTTGAGCCATTGGCCCGTTACAGTGCAGTTCTAGCAAGCGTCATATTTATTGATTTTTTTTAAATAATAAAGAAAATATTGTAACAATCGAAAAATTGGAACCGGACATTTTGACGAAACTCCACATTTTAAACTTTTCTGAGTTCGAAAAACACATTCTTGGCATTATGTCTGTCTGTGACTAAGATAATTCGAAAACGCTTAGAGCTGGATGGTTGAAATTTGACATACGGACATTCCAACTAAATTCTTAGATTTTTATCAAATATTTAAAAAATTCGTTCAGAAGATCTGTCTGTCTGGCTACTTGAATATAAGTTAAAGCGATAACTACGAGATGTACAGAGCTAGATGAATGAATTTCGGTGCATAGATTTTGGGCCAAATTCAACGAGGGGTTAACCGCCTGTCGTTCTGTCCTTCTAGAAACATGTAAATTCTGAGACTCTAAAGCGCAATAACTTAAATATATGAAATGGGAACGCAATTTGGGACTACAAGTGTAATTCTGTGTCAAAATTTTGTTTCAACCGGTTGAGAAAAACTGGTTTAAAACACATTCTATTCTCGGCTTGTATTAATCGCCAAATAATTTGCCAACGATACTATAGGATTACACGATATATTTAGTAAAAATAATAATTCACGCCTATGCCATGCAATTGTTATCGCTCTCTGGGATAATACTTTTTTAGAGGGTATGTGAAGCAGTTTTGGAGGGACCACTCCAGTTGGTATTTTACGTTGATCATCCGATTCTCAATGTGAGTAAGTAACGAAGCAAGTTGGAATTCTGTTATAACTTTTAAAATATTTTTCGATGTTCTGCTACTTTGCAACCTTTAGTTGGGAACAGATCATTCCTTAATGGGTGTTTACGAAGACACTCCGATAATGTGGTCGATTAAATAGTGTTTCCATTAGCGGGACTACAACCCCTCTACCCCCCCTCCCCGAAAATTTTTGAAAATATTTATTTACTAGCCAGCCGCCTTTGGCGACCAGCCGGTTCGCCAATCTTAATGTTCGTTAGCGTTTTAATAATTAAATATTTTATGCAATTTCTACTTTAATAACTACTTCATCAAAATATTTTAAAACTTCAAATTTTGATAGTCATATAATTCACTCATAATACTGTGAAGGCCTTCAGTCATAACGTAATATGTATCTCTCTAATTTTCTGTTAGCTCCCGTAGAATTTATGCTTTAAATTAAAGTGGAAAGGATTAATCTGCAAGAAATCAAATTAGTTTAAATGAATGAATATTTTCTAATTTACAGCACTTCATTTTAAGGTTATACAATACAAAAACACGCTCAGATAGCAATTAATGCCAGGAGTACATTGTACAGCTTTATAATCTTATTTTCATTCGGAACGTTTTTTGGAATTTTTAAATTAGTAAGAAATTTTTGATGTAGAATTGGTTTTCTTCGTATTTTGCCTAAAATTGAGCGAAGCAATAATAATTTTTAAATAAAAAACACAAATTAAAATGTCTTGACACCTTTAATATCGGACTGAGGTAATATTAAAATTCATTATGTAATGAAATAATAAAATAACATTATGTAAAATAATAAAATAACATTATGTAAAATAATTTCATAGCAGTTGAAGTATTAATTTTTCAGTCAGTTTTAGTGAATTGCATTACGATCCTGTTCACGACTCTGTTCTTCATTACAATTTGATTATCATAGCTGCGGATAAAATTTAGCCCCAAAGCGAAATGGATACAGGATATAGGTTATTTCACACTAAAACTGTGTCATTTAATTACAATACTTTTTTAACCTATAATACTCGTTTCAACTCATTTCTGTCAGCACCAGTGTTTCGCAAGAATCAAACATATGTAAACAAACGAGGTTTTGCGAATAAGGGGGCCGCAGAGACCTGGTGGTAAGGTTTCGGTATCGGAGCCGGATGGTTTCAGCTTCGAAACCCGATTCCACCGAAGAACCATCGTGTAAGCGGGTCTGGTGCTCGCTAAATCCGTCGGGGTCGAATGACCTCCCTCTGGTGTGGTGTGGAGGTTTGGAGAGGGGCGTTGGTGCCATCTGAGGTGTCGTGCTCGTCATCTGACCGCGGCTCAAAATGATGAGGTCCGTCCCAAGCCCTGGTGTTGCTTTAAAATGGAACATTAATATAGCAACACCAGGTAAGTAAACTTGCGAACAGTCAGTTACCCAAGTTCTTGGTGGTGGATGTGGGGGGGGGGGCAGATTTTCGATTGAAAAAAATATTTAATCGTCAAATATACACAGTATTTGCTCCCATATACTCTAATAAAGGGATTCTCCTAGCCAGCGCCTTGGATGGCATTGGTGATCGATAGTCACGAAATATTTACTGGCTTGGGTTCAGTATTTTTACTGAATCTGTCGTGACATCCTTGCTATTTTTTTGGTGATGCGGTTAATAGTATCCGAAATTCGAATTTGATATATTTAAATTATTTCATTTTATATTACGTTTAATCGTTTGAAATGATAGACCGATAAACGTTCATTTCATAGTTGGATTTAGCTCAGTATTTGACAAGCATCAACAGTTATTGAATATGTGCACCGAATTTCATTCATCTAGCTTTCTTCGTTTTGTAGTTAGCACGATAACTTACATTCGAGTATTCATGTAAATTATATTGCAGCATTGAACGCAATCGGTATGTCCGCTAAATTAGCTGTTCACCAAACATTGCTTATAAATTTAGTAAATGCTTACAAATTTTCACGAATTTGTAGAAATAATATAAATAAACTAAAATAAATCATTAACAAGCTGTTTAGTTTAAATAACTGGTGAAATATGAAATAAAATGGGTCAATTTATTAAAGGAAGGACCACGTAATGTGTAACGCCTAGGATCAGCAAATGATTGAATCCAGTCCTGCCTTTCAGAGAAATTCAATTTTTTAATCACTGATTCATTTTTCCTCAATTTTTAATACGGGATAAGACAGCGAACACATGTATTTTTTGGCAAAAGCAGATAGTTGTTCTATCCGGCGGGTATTGAATTTTAGATTGCGATATAATTGACTCGATGAAATTTACGTTTCGGCTACACCTGCTACTGTTAATGAAATTCTAATTCATGATGTTTAGCGATGACATCCATTTCTTTAAATGAATATCTTTTTGCTAATAGATAATGTCAGAAATGTACTTGACCCATCCGAACCATAACGAGAAATGGACGCTGCATAAATACCAGCGGGAGTGGTCACCTCACAACTTTCTCGCATACTCTGAAAAAGGTGTGATTTCAAAGAATGCCTTGCCTGGCATTGGCGTACAATAGTTACGAAATATCAACTTTTGGTGTGACTGCAGCATTTTTACTGAATCAATTGTGTGAACCTTGGTGTGTGTTTTGACGATGAATCCCTGGCAAACGGTGAATAGTATCCCAAACTCGAATTTGTACTTTAGACACGTTGTTCCGAAGTAACTGAAACGAAAATTTGACGTTGAATGACACTTATATCAAATTTGGTACGTGGTTTAGTGACTACTTTTAATGCGTTGTATTTTTGAGTAAACCCATCTACGGTCTTTTGAAATATCGCGTTACAGAGCGATAGACGGTCAACTCCTTATTTGATTTAATTCAAAATTTTGATGTTTGTCTAGTATTAAGTGAAACCTGTCTGGAATGACATCGATCTAGCTGTCTTCCTTTTGTATTTATCGTGTTAACATAAGCGAAGCTAGTATACCAAATTTCATACGTCTAGCTCAAAGCATTTTTGAATTATGACAGTCGGACAGACAGACAAACAAAATGCCAGAACTGCGTATTTCGAATTCGAAAAGAACTGAAACGTGGAGATTCTTCAAAATCTCGAGTTCGAATTTTTTTGATGACTGTAATATATGAGAAAGTATTTAATTAAAAACTATTACCTTCCTAAGAATTGCAAAATGTTGCTCCTGAATTAAACAAAAGATACTTCAGAAGGCGCTGAACTATCTAAAGAAAAATTCATTACGAATTTTTATTATTGTCTTCTTTCCTGATATTGTTTTGCATCGCATGGTTATTAATATTTATCTTTTTCCTTTTCCATATCCCGGGAGGCGAATACTCTTCTCCCAGCATTCTACTGGAAGGATGTGAATATGGACTTTTGCGACGTGTATGCCATGTTCATACTACAGAGTGATGAAACTTTTAGGAAGGAAAGAAAACTGACATTCAGCGATGGACTAAACTGTGCTTTGCAGTCATCGAGAATTTTAGCAGAAATGATGACTCTTTAATGAACAAACTCCGAAGAACTCCATAAGAATAAACTGAAAACTTTTTCTCTGCTACTGTTGTGGATGTTTTGTGAAGAATTTGGACTTTTTTTATCAACTCCATCCTCTGAATTTTATTCTTTACTTTGGACTTACAGAATCTTCCCTACTTAAATGTTTGTATGTATTTTTATCTTTATCAAAATCCGATTGATTTTAATTGTATTTAAATTTTGAAAGAAAAAAAATATTTCGTTATTCTCCTACAAAAGAAAAGGGAGAAATGAATGGCTTCCGTGACCCCACCTCTCTCGCATCCGGACGCCGTTTTATGAGCCGGTATGCGACTGCTGTGTGGTTTCAAGGCGAGCGCGATCTTTGTCTGTGTTGTTTTATTCCCCATCACATCCAGTAACATTAGATTCGCTCTTATTTACTAGTGTAAACATTTTCTGCTTCCAACTACTCTTCCACAACCTATCACATGTTTTTCTCCAGTCAAATTTCCTTAATTTTTTTTTTTTAGCAAAGATTTTTTATTTAGAGGAAGATTTATAAATTGAACAAAACAGCTATAAATTCTTTTTTTATTGCTGGATTAAAAGGTCGTTAATTTTAATATTAAGCAAACCATATTATCGTAAGATCATATTTAATTGAAGTTAGGTCTAAGTGTGGAATTGCAAGTTCAGTTGCTATTTATTTAATTTAAAACGTACCTAGTGGCGTCAGATGCATTCAATTAAAAGAAGTTTTTTTTTCTTTAATTGCAATCGCAATACGATGCATTTTCACAAATGTATTCGTTTTTATACATTTCTAATTGATCGCACTTCCTAAATATTTTAATTCCATTGCAACGCTGATGTTAAGATTTGTCCCCAATTAAATCATTAACATGTTTTCATTATTTGATTTAATTTTTTAAAGTCCGGATTAATTGAATTTTAAGTATCTATTTAATTTTAGTAGGAGAACGAAAGCAGTGCTTTTATCTTAAAATATAAGAATTCGAATTTCTCGTAGAGTACGTATGCTTATTCACACTCGTCTCGTACAATTACGAGTCTGCCTCCTTCACTGAATTAAAATCCTCAATAAAGTGCAAAATGTGAAATAATTTGAAGCGCAAAAAATCACTTGCAACGCAACACTATTTCAGATGTCCTTGTATTATAAGATTTTTAATAATTTTACAATTAAGATGCCATCTTATTAGGAAGTTAAATAAATCATTATGTGAAAATCTACTTCGCTATAACTGTTATATTTAACACTAGGATCTTTTAATTATAAATTTTTCCGTTTTACTTCTTCATTCTCAGCTTTTGCGACCTGGAGGCTGGGAGTTTCTAGTTTCATACAAAAAAACATTCCTTTCATATGTATATTCGAAATTTTTGCTTGCAAACTTATTATCAATTTAACTTAATTATAAATTCAAGCCTTGTCGTCTTTATCGATTATCTTTTTCCACTTTTCAAGCTGTGCCATACTTCCATGTTCATATAACTACTCATTCTTGCAATCACAAAACGGAATTAAATGCGATTGTACGTCATGAGCGTTATAAGTTTAGCGTTTAATGTGTTCTAAATGAAACAGAATAAATGGTAATATCCAAGTTGGGATAAAAGAGGAACTCAATAACTAATCGAATTTTTTTATCACCTGGATATACAATGTCAATAAGTTTTTAAATGATAATTTAGACTAAAAGCGCATTGAAAATGAGGGAAAATACTCGCGGAGCAGATGCAATTTTTTTTTTCCTTGCTAATTTACTTATGAATTTCCGAGAGTAATTTAAAAACACAAGTTAATCTTTCAGTACGAGAAGGCTGAATATAATATAGTAGAGCTGAAGAGGAACAACATATCTCATTACATTGTAAAATGAAATTATGTTGTCAGTCTACATTAATATCTAGTCCATATTCTATTCGGAATCAACACAGAGTTGCAAATTAGTTAGAGTTTGTGCCTTAAAACTCATTTGTAACAAATGCTCATTTCTCGAATGCCGCAATAATCTAAACGAGGCCCGAAACAATTATTCTATAAGCTTCAATTTATAAAGAAATGTTTAAATACTGCTATTTTCATTTCGCTTTCTGACTGAATACTGTTGCTGTGTAATGCTGAATTTGCTTCAACCAAAATGTTTATCGTAGAATTAAAACAAACACCGCTTTGGAAGCCCAAATAAATGGGTTTTAAAATAAAGCAATAAATTCTTTTAGAAATTTGACCAAAAACTGCCTTTTAAACGTTGGCAGATACCTTAAAAGAGTTCGCTATTGCTCCATTAATTGAGTGGCTCAAGTTCAGTCGGAAGGAGAAGCGGAAAATTTTTAATTTAAAGCATAAATTCTAATTCCATCTAAGTGTTTAATGAACACTTAAATTTAAGTAAGTTGAATGAAACAAAAAATATAGCGTTTATATTTACAATTGCAATTAGAGAAAGCTATAATAAAATGGTTGTAGTGTAACTATTTAAAAATACAAATTATTTCTAGTAATTTTGTAGCAAATATAATTAATTTAATATTTCAAAATTTAGAGTATTTATTATACTTTTAAGCATTAATATAAACATTGGTATCATATTTTAAAATATTTCTATGAGGAAATCATTTATTGAGAATGTAAACAAACAATTTCTTAACAGATGACAAGAAGCAACCCTTTCAAATATATGGGCAATATTAAATTTATCAGCAAAATAAATAATGTGAAATCAGAAATAAAAAGCTTTTCTATCCCTTGATAATTTGTAGAAATATTTCCAGCAACTTGGATACTTTTTTTTTTCCCATTGCTGATATTATCTATATACAGTAACAAATAAGACAATTTTCTTTGCTCTCTTAATTTTCTTTCTCTTAAGCTTTTTAATTGCGCAATATGCAAATAAAAAATAGAATAAACCATTCAAAACGTTTTCAAGAAAATATTCGTAGCAAGTTTATTGGCATTATTAGGTCGATATTTTCTGTGAGGTTTTGCTTCCTTTGGGGGGGGGAGGACTTGAAGCCCTTTAGATTGATGACCACATGCTAGTTGTTTGTAGCCTCTTGTAATGCTAGCTGCTCTTCAGGTAATTAATGTAGGTTACAGTCTTAAGATTACTTCAGCCTTTTAAGGATTTATAATTTGGCCCTGTAGCTGGCGACAGCTAACCATAAGTGCGAATTTAAAAACAGCTTCCTAAAAGCGCCTTCAACTGAAGCGAAATAATTAGTTTAAAATTTCTAATTTTGTCCTGTTTATGGCTACAACCACCCATAAGTGCGTTGTTAATTTTATTCTTAATGTTATTTCGATGATTAGTTTAAAAAAACTTTTGAAAAAAAAAAACCCTCTTCTGGAGTGAAATATGATTTTTGTAATTTTTCTCTGTGAATGGTTACATCTAACCATAAATGCGTTTTTGATTTCATTCTTTGTTATTTCGTATATTAGTTTTTAAAAAGTTTGCGAAAACCGCCCGCTAATGATATAAAATTAGGAAACTCGTTTTCAGTTTATAATTACGCCCTGTAGATGACGATGCCTAACCATAATATAGTGGAAAGGGAGTACAAGAATGTATGTGAATAACCTACGACATTCTTTTAAGTTATTAATTTATAATGCCACTTCAGCAGTAATTTATTATTATTTTGGATATTGTAACGTTTTTATTACTTATTTTCTGCATCTTCAAAAAGATGGGAAATTCTACAAAAGCTTTTAAACCATTATACGACACTGGTTAGGAAGCCAAATTAGATACGGTTTAAGCAGTGTATGTACATTTCGGACAAATTTATAATGCCTTAGAAAAATTTATTGATGCAAATAATTATAGCGCGGTATTCGAGGCTAAAAATCTATTGGATTCAATATAAGAAATGACATTTATTTTATGTTTAATAGTATGATTTACAATATTTTCCAAGATTAGCCCACTTCAAGTAAAAACCATTGTTCTCGACTTGGCTTTTAGAAAATTAAAACAAATATCCAAAATTTAACTCATTTTTAGACGAACCAATAGCGATTGCACGTAATTTGATTTTATCATAACATTTTCCTGAAAAACGAATTCGAAAAAGGGAAAAATTTTATATTTCTAAACAGCGAAAGATGAAATTATAAAAATGCCGGTTGAGGAATTTAGATGTTATTTCTTAACTCTGTAACTGATGCTTTTATTGTACAGATAAAAGATAAATTTAAAAGTATTTCAAATGAGTCACTGATATAAAAACCTTGGGCAGAGTGACTTTGAAAAATGTTCCCAAAACGTTGTCACTTTTTATAATAACGATGTAGATGAAAATCTAATCAAATGATTGCTTTGCTACGGGATTTGAATGAAAGGGATGCAAATAATGCACTACGCATACTGCAGATATACTAATTCATAATTATGATGATTTATTTCTAAATGTATTAAAACTTTTCTGTCGATTTGCCAGGATATCTTGTATTCTAACTGACAAGGGTGACCAACCAGAATAAGAACATTTGGATGGACAGTCTGGGCCTTTTGCCTGTAATCTCCATTCCTTAATATTGCTGTTGAAAAGGGGCTGAGTACACATAATAATGTATTGCAGAGTAAGATAATGTTTCTATTAGCTGTTATTTAATCCTCCAAGTACCGTTTTTTTTCAAAGCACTTCTATTTCAAGACGGGCGGAAACGTTATTTCACCCTCTTCGGTTGTCTGGACAATGAGCGCAAACAGTTTTTGCAGGTTTATTAATTAAAAAATGGAATTTTAATTTTTATTTAGAATTTATTAAAATATCAATGCGTTTCAAAATTGAATTTGAGAAGAACTATATTTCCAATAAAGTAAAAAGAGAGATTTATTTCCAAAAACAGTTTAAACGAATCTGATTTTAAGGAATTGGGGATCCGCAACTAGTTATATATAATCACTGCCAGATTATTCGTAATTCCATTATGAGCTTTCGAATGAAATAAAGCAAGAAGAATGGTAAGTGGACTTAATATACTTGTATGGCTTGCAAACATCGCTTTATTAATTTTCGCAATCATCTGGCACTTTTTTTTCACGTATTGCAGAAAATTAGTTGAAGAAAATATTGTTTAGAATTCTTGATGTAAATATTTTAAGTTGACGTATTTTCCGTGAATACGTGACATATTTTCGGTGAAAAGACTAAAAAGATCGATGAAACAAAACAATTCAACCTATTGCTGCCAAATTTGATTTGTACTTGCTATTGGCATAGTAAATTTTCAGAAGGAAAAAAAAAATTAAACCGGAAATTTTTATTAAAATAGAACTTATTGCAGTTTTGATCCATCGAAAATTTCCCATTTTCTTTCTTTTTATTTTTTCCTCATAATGATATAAATCGAACCGAATTTGATATAAAAGTTTTAATAGAAAATATTAAATCCATTACATCTGCAAAGTAGTTTTCAAAGTTATATGAAAAATGTGATAGTCAGCATGATTAAATACGAAATTCATTTAAATTTAATTCTTATTCCAATGAGGAAGGTTGGACGTGGGTATGAATATTTAAAAGTAGAACATGAAATTGATTTATAAATTTTAATGCTGTATCATAAAAATTTATTTTAAAAAATTATGTATTTTTAGTGTTTTATTGTCGCATTGGTTAAAACAACTAAAGCAGAAATTTCATCAAAATCAAATAATTTTATATGTATTATCATTCATGTATTGTTATATTCGGGATATTTTTAGGATATTGCAGAATTTTCCACTTTTTCTAACATATAATTTGGTTTGGAACAACCTAGCATTCGATGAAAATTTGTAGAAATACATCTACAATAGAGTATCTGATAGCAAGGAGACATTTGTGAGAACGACCTTGAAAAAAAATGTCTTATTTTATATATACCATCAATGTTCTTCCCTTGTGTAATGTCGTGTTAAATAATTTACGGGATAAGGGTGGGGGAGATGGTTGTAGAACACATGGTTCACGCAGGTAAACTATACCGCAAACGGTTTTCTTTGATAAAAAAAATGTTAATTGATTTCTTTTTTTGAAGAAGACAATGAAAGGGGAATCACGTTAGTAGCAGAGTGAACATGTGCTATTCATACTAAATACTTCAAGGTGAAATTCATTCAAAGTAAATTTGAATCAATTTAATAAAATGTGATTGAATTTAACCATTTTATTACAGGTATCATTTCAGAAAAAGAACCGTGAGGAAATCGGGTTAAAATATTAAACACCAAAATGTTCACAAAAATTGCTTGTAAAGAGATATTCTTTTCAAAATGACAACCTAAAATATATATAATTAAAAAATTTGGAGTTTTTTCAAATATTAGCATTACAAAAATTATTAGTAGCATTAGTTATATTTAACAATATTAAAAAAAGTTTTTCTTAAAAATTAGAAATGAAATTCCTTCTAAACGTTTGCAACTAAAAAGTCCAATCGAATTCTACCTTTCCTTAGAAAAAAATACTTAATAGTCATTTTATTCTTTTAGACTGTTGACCCATTTGTACAAAACTGGCCTCTGAGTTTTACAAGATAGATTGATTATATTGAATTTTCGATTTTAAATGAAACACTATTGAACTTGGAGGGAAAAGTATATAACAGTCCTTTAAAATGAGTCTATATTATAAAGTCCCATAAACTGATCTATAAAATGTAATGATAAATTAACGAGATCATGAGCAAATTTGAAATAAATGAAAATTTGGAAAAGGCATTTTTTTCATCTGGGCTAAAGTGCAGTTTATGTAGAAGGAAACAACTGGTAAAAGTTTAAGACAATTATTTGCATTATTTTTTGTACATTCGACTGACTCTATTGGGAATAAAAACCAAAGATATCGAAAAATGGCTATAAATACTTTTTTATCAATAGGAATCCGAGAAAAGAAAAAAACAATTAATCCTAAAAAATTTTGTACAATTTCAAATGGTATCAGTACAAATTTCAAAAATGTGTGAAAATGAAATTTGGAAAAAAAAATCTTATATTTTAGTGATTAATTCTCAAGGAAATGAAATATTAGGCATCGTGACAGTAACGATAGTAGTAAAATGAATGCCGGCTTGATAATTGAAACAAAATTCAAATTCAATTTTCAATACTTTTTTTTAAATTTAACTTCGAATTTAGACTGGATTGTGTTCTGTAAGTGATGAATGATGCACACAAATAAACTGCAGATTTTTGAACAAAATATAAATCAAACGAATCATATCTCAATATTAGGAATAATATAGGTATTTTCATTTCTTCTAGATAGGATTCTTTGAATAAGGAAACGATTTAAAAAAATTTTATAAAGAATCAGCGCAAAAATTTGACATGAAAATTAGTAAAACCAAATTTGAAGGTTGCTAAATTGATATAAACATATGCCTGTTATCATTCCCCATAGCATTAACATCGGTTTATATTCTGTTTCGCCTTGGTTTCATTGAGAAATATGGCAAACTGAAACCATTTCATTTGGAACATTCGAATCGTACACTTTCGGTCATACACTTGCACTTTCTGGCATTCATAATTTTAAAAAAATAAAAATACACCTATCTGTTAACTCTGATATTTACAAAACATAGATTGTGTTGAAGCACTGAAAAGTGTTTCCTTACCAAAAGTGACTTTTGATTCAAAAACAAAACTATATTAAAAGTGACAAAATCACTTTTGATTTAAAACAGATATTAAGACAAAATCTTTTTAAATAAACAAAACTATATTTTTAAACAAAAAACAAGCGGACAATTCATTGTTTTTGCAAAAGCGTTTTGCTTTATTTCATGGCAATATTTAAATGACTTAGTCTCTTAAATATAAATACATAACTAAAACTGCTGTGGGCGAAATACAGTTAATATCGCTTCATTTCTCATTAAAAATTTAGTCATTAAAAATTTTAGTTTGAAATTAAAAATTTTAGTTTGAAATTTTAAAAATATTTAGTGAAAAATTCCTTTCCCTTTCTTTCAATTTGGAGCTCAACATTAAAAGATTCTACTGTTATTAAATGTAGAATAAATGATATTTTCAAGCTTTTATATAGATGTTTTTATTCCAAAAGCTTAGATATACAGCTTTAAAAAGTTTGTTCAAAGAATGATCGAGGTATATACTACTCTATAAAATGAAAACGACATTCATTGGTGAGGCTTCATAATTACGATGTAAAATTTTCATCATTCAGTGTAAAAGTGTTCAGTGTTTCATCTCAAATAAAGTAGAAAAAAAAATAAAGTGTAGGTGACACAGATTTTGAAAATTAATATACGTTCGAAATAAAATATTTGCTTGGATTAAATATTACTTATATTATTTGCAGAAAAAGTGTCAATGCGTAGCATGATTTTAACGAGTTTGTATTTCTAAATGCTTTTCTCCGTCTTTATGTAATATTTTTAATGAAAAGACAACTTGTAGAATAGTGTCTTTTGTAAAAATGTCTTAAAAAAGAAATTATGTAATAATCAATTTAATTACAAAAATTTTAGTTTAAAAATTTAAGACCTCTAATGCAAAATACTTTTTCCCTTTCCAAGATGTGGTAGTTTTTCGAAAAACGAATTCAGATCAGAGTTTAGTTTGGAACTATCTATTGCTAATAATAATAAAAGTTGGGGAGTGAAGAGCGCAGGGGGGGAAGGAGTGGTCAGTCAGTAAAATAAGATAGCCAGATAGATTAAAATCCAGTCTCCCCACTGGGGTAATTGAACCAACCCCCGCGGCTGGGAAGGAAGGGGAATGAAATATGCTTCTTAGTTTTTCGAACACTCTCTTGTGTCAAGCTGATATTTTTGGAAGTAATCTTTTGAAGAATAGCGATACATTTTTGAGAAGCCATACTCAATAATTAGCCGCTCGGGTGGGTTAAAGGAGAAGAAATAAGAAAATATAAAAAAAGGAAACAACTGGGTTAATTAATTTGTAGGACTTTAATTAAGGGACTTTATTTATGTCTGACTTGGGTTTTTGTATTTTGAGAGAAGGGGAAAAAAAAAAAAGAATTACAATAGTAAATAATTGAGTATTTTGATAAATAAAAATAGAAAAGAAAAGTTTTATGAATTTTAAGATCGTTAGGAGGGGAATTAAATTAGAATAACCAAAAAAAATATTAAAGGTTTGGGATGGATTCGTAAGGAGTTAGCTGATCAACAATTCGACTTTCATTCTCGTAGAGATGGTTGATACCTAAGAAATAACTTCATTAACAATGTAAATTTTCAAAATTTACTAAATTTGTTAATTTAAAATGACAGAATAGTAACACAGGGCAAATAATATTTTATGGAAAAAATATTACTTTCTGGTTGATATATACCATATAAAATTTTGCAGGTACACTGTCAAAATTATCCAAATCAAAACCTCTCCTTTTCCTTCAAACGACTCTGCATACCCAGAATAGCTGTTAAATACTAAAATATGAATACTACGAAAAAATATCCGATTTTATGAATACAGCAATCAAACTGAATTTTTAACCAAAGAGAACGTTTGCTAGCATTTTTTTTAATTATGTTCTTTGATTTAAGCAATGCACAAAAGATATAATATCAGCCAATTTTCAAACGATCTGCAAAATTCTTTAAGGAAAGAATATTTTATTTGTTATTTTATAATTAAAACTGTTTCAAGAACTGGTATGGGGTAGATTGAGCTTTGAAAAATAATTAATACTATTTTAAACACAGTTTTCTGAAACAATAAACATTTTAATTCATTAATTTTTTTTAATTTATTATTTTTACATACTTTCCGGCATTTCTAAATTATGGATTGGGCCTTAAAGTTAGTCAAATTTCGGAATGGAAATAATTTTATTTTCTATCAAATAATCTGTGCCGAGTTATCTATTTTCAGAAACTTTAATATCGTCTTCGTTAACAGAATCATTTTCTAACAAAGTAAAAATATTTTCGACTTGAAAAGAGTTTGAAGTGTTGAATCCAGCATTTTCCTCATCACTTATATCAAATCGGATTCATCTGAATCTTTAAAGAGTATGTTATTAATTCCTTTTTGAGTTAAAACTTTCCGATTTCCCGGCATTTTAGCAAGAGATTTTAGTAGCTGGAGAGCAGAAAGCCTACTGTAAATTAAGAATTTACCCTCAAACACTTTCTGGAGATACCAATCAACAGTGACAGCGGAACCGGTAGCAACCACTGTTAAAAAGATAAAATCTCCCCGCACCGTTTCACGACCCTGCTGAGAAAAGGGGAAGAAAATTTAACAGGTGGCATTTCGGCCATTCTGTGGATGTCTGAATGTCCAGCCGTCTCGGCCGCATTGGGAGTTAGAAGGTTAAAGCAGGAAATAGGGTCATAAACATCCCCCTCCCTCTCCATCTTCCATTGAGAGAGTAAGATTCACCATCTCTTTCTTCCCTAAGGATACTCTTAAGAGTGTAATCACCAGAACACAAGGAAAAAGATTTAAAGCTCCAGCCATCCCCTGTCGGCTTTCTATGGATGCAAATCAATTTGGTTTAGACTGAAGTATCGTGTGTCAGGATGCCAACTGTAGTGGCTCTGAGATGTAATCAATCAATGCCATTCATTATTTGGTGGGAAAATAGTAGAAACAAGCTTTTTTGTAAACTTATCAACATAAGACCACCGAATTGGTGATTGTGTATTGATGACAACATTTTCCCCTTACATTCCATTTTTTTTTCTTACTAATTTTGGATAAATATGAATTTATTCGCAACTATATATTTCTTTGTCTTATGAAATATAAAAGTGTATTTCATTGGATTTTGTTTCTTAACATTTTGCTTTTCATACAGATCAGTTTTTTCCCAAAAAATATTGCTTTATTTGAGAAAGTAGTCTTAGTTCACAACAGTACACTGGATTCCTTTAATCTAATATATAAAAATGAATTTTTGTTTGTCTGTATTTTATGCGCTGCCATATTGTTCATTCGATGACGATAAAACTCTGTCAACCTATTGCCTTGAACCAAGAAAAGCCGTATTTTTCACGTTAGACGTCGATGAGTCGGACAGCCACGAAATTTATTCTTTTTTGCAGAAAACAGAAAAACAAAAAATACTGTCTATCTTAAAGTATACTTGAATAATAAAGTTGTATATATTTATATTATTTATACTTATGTTTTATAAATCATTCCATTTCAATGAATGTATTCATCGCGAAAGAATAAATAACATTCTTTCTATCATTTCTATTTAAATAAAGCTATATCAAACGATATTTCCTACATTATTTCTTCTGCGGCAGCAGCGCATCGTGTACCAGATATTATAAAGCAGAGATAAATATTCTTATAAAGATAGATCATAATCTTTATAGAGATTCTTATAAAGATTATGAAGAAAATGTAATATCCTGTTCCAGAGCTATTTCCATTTACCGAGTTAGTTTAATTAGATGAATATTCGATTTTGAAATTAGGCCAGCATGATAACTGGTTTGAGATAGACGTCATTTTTAATCATAGTTAAGTGATGAGGACGATAGCTGAGCCGCTACTCCTCCCCAAATTCCCACACCACACCAATGAGATCATTTAACAAATCTAAGTAGAAAAAAAACATCTCCGATGTGTATTCTTCCATTTTTCTCAAGAGAAATGAAATGCTTATTTCAAAGTAGCAAAAATCATTAAAAAAAATTCTTGTGATTTTGATGAAATCATTTATTAACATTTCTTGCCTAGTGATTCAAGTCTGAAAAAATGCATCTTTATAATATTATTTTTTCTCACAATATTGTTTCCTACCACTATCCAAGTCAATCATTTTAATTCTTTGAAACTATATTTTCTTCCTATTTATCTAATTTTTTTTCTATTAAACAATCCAGAGCTTTTTATTTTCTCTTATGCCACGGAAAGGTATAGTAGAGTAAAGGCGTTTACATTTGGTTGATATGATGTTTAAATTTTTCCTGTAAAAAAAACTGAATATAGTTTTAAGATAAATTCTTATTTAGTTAGTTTATCACTTTTTTTCATGAAGGGAGAAATTTAATATAATATACCAACTACATAGACTATTTATCAAAAATTTATTGTTTTAATTGAATTAAATGAATGTTAGATGGCCAATAAAAAACCACTCTTACAAAATTAACCTTTGAGAATTATAGGTCTTTAAAAACAGCTTTGATTTAATTAGACAATCAGTATATATTGATAAATAATAGTTATCTCTTCATACGATCACAGGGTGCATGCCGTTATGAAAAGCGCTGCAATTTGAGAATCATTTTTAAGCACCTTAAAAGCGCTTCAAAAGATTTTCAAACTTTTATTCTTTAGGGTATGACGATTTTTACTTTTTCTCTTTTTGTAACTCAAACAGATATATATATATGTAAGCATTATTTTATGTTAAGGAGAATGCAGTTTGAAGACAGTGAAGAGACTTGCTATTTCGTGACGTCGTTTTATTTCATTTTTAAGAAGCAAGCATATGTACAAGCGATGAGCACACAGAACGGAAAAGGAATGAGGAAAAAGCTCTTGGACATTTTATCCCTGGTCTTATATAATCTATGATTTGGATAGGGAAAACATTTCTTCATAGTGATAATATATTACGAGATTTCGATAGGGATTTTCGTTACACGCGCGGAGAAGGCAGGGGAAACACAGGGAGATTTTAAAAAAGAATTTGCTTCATCAGCGGTATTTTGCCTCTTCACGCGGAGTGTGGGAAAGTTATTTTAGCTGATTGTGCAATTTAACAAAGCTTCTCTTGAATTAATTAAGTAGAAACAGTGGAATTGGATCACGAAATAAGAGAATATTTTAGAATAAAGTTACTATGGGCTAAATTAAGATAAAATCTTGAAAATTAATTAAATTGAAATTAGAGTTAAAATATCATTACATATATATATATTGCTTCCTACTGAAATCTCTCTTCTCTTAGAGGTTCGCCCTGATTGACAAATTATTTAAGTTAGGAAAGTGACATGTGGTAGGAAGTTCCTTCTGGGATATAAGAAAGGCACTATGAGAATATTTTTTGAATTTTAATTAGAAGTTTAATTAAAAAATCAAAACAGAATTTATTTCCGCCTTATCACCAAAACATATTATTGAATAAAAAAATATTTTTACACCGTTTTAAAGGTTTACAAAGATTGTTTGAATTCTAATTTCGTTTGAATAAACACTTTTCCTTTCTTTCCTTTTTTTTTTTTTTTTTTTAGTTTTACTAATTTTTGGAAAATTAATCTAAAACTCAATTTGTAACAATATTTTTTTTAATAAAATTCAAAATAATGTCATTTTTTTTATTGAATTGTTGAGTCACGTGAAATGTGTTAATATGATTTTGAAAAAAAATGCTTTTTTTGCTTTTTAAATTTAATTCAAAATTTTCAAACAAAATTCAAAGCAATTCATTGAATAGTGTCTTGAAATTTTAAGGCACTGCAGCATTTAGTCTTACACTCACTTCAAAAATTACAATTTAAAAAATTAACTGTCATTTTAAAAAATTTTTCATTTTACTTGTAACTGCAGAATTGTTTTTTTTTATCTAAGTGAATTTGTTTCCGTTATTTATGAAAGATAGGAATTGTGAAATCATTTTTATTTCTTGCTAAAATATATAATCATATTTTTCTGACTTTTTTAAAGCTAAAGTAATAAAATTTTAATTATTTTTGCACGGAGGTTAAAAAGCAGGTTTTTCTTAAATTTGCAAAATGAGAAACATTTAAAAAATATCCTTTACTGAAAATCAGAAATAAGACATGATTAAAAAACAATGACATTATTTTCTATTAAATTTCGGTTATTATTTCTACTATTTCTATTATTTTATTATTATTTTCTACTAAAAAATTTGATCTAAAATATTCATTTATAACATTGCATTGCCCTATCGTCCGTTTCTGGCAATTTTATGATGAGAGCCGTCCTTCAGCTCTTAACTTTAGAAGGCGGCAAATAAAATATTCGAAACTGCTAAATATGGTGAGTTAGAGCAGGATGGAAATTTTAATTTACATCCGAATTTCATTTGTTGCAGCATATATAAAAATCAAAAAGAAAATTTTTGGCCAGGCTATATATTTTTATCAATGCCAATGCAAATTCAGAAATGATGCATTCATCCGAAATATTAAAATTGCTATGTCATTGCCGAAATAGCTTAAAATTTCAAAAATACACATTCAAAATTAATTAAAATAATTTCAATAAAAATAAAACTTTATTATAAAGCAGGAAACATCCTATGCTTAGAAAATAAGTAGACTGGCTTATGCATGAATGTAAAAAGGTGTTAAATTTTTCTTGAATAAAATGCTTAAAAAGTACTTAATTTCTGAAGCATTTTCTCACTACGCTCCCTATGACACGTCGGGACTTAAAGTTTTTATAATATTAAATGGTTAACAGCAATAAATGAATTGGGTAAAATCAAGCACACTTTAATCAGATCAAAAAAAAAAGGGGGTGTCGAGTGACATTTCAGTTATATCAATAATTTATTTTAAAAATAACAGTAAAAAAATTTATGAATTGTTCCTTATTAACATTTATTCCTTAATAGTTCCTTTGTATAAAGTTCGTACTTCTATTGATTCTTAAAATTTATTTACCGATGTTGCAAACCGTATTTCAAAATATCAAATGCTTGAATCACTTGATTTTTATGAGAGGGCTTTCTTCAATACAAGGGTCTTCGTTGGAATCATTAATATTTATTGCTCACAAAAAAAAAAAAAAAAAATCCATTGCTCTGAAATAAGATTCTTTTAAAATTGCATTTCTCCATTTCTTACATTGTTTACTACTTTACTTAAAAACAAAGAATATGCATATATTTGTTTTTATATGGGGTAAATTTATTTATTGTTCTACTATTAAAATATTTCTAATTTTTGTGTTTGTGTGTGCATTTTTAAGAATAAGTAAAACTGATTTGATTTCATAGAATCGAAAAAATAGTATTGTTAGAATATTTTATAACCATTAATGAATTAAAATCTTAATTATTTACTCTGCATTTTTATTAATTTTTAGTATACCTTCTTCTTCTTGCGCACAGCCGACCACCCCGCCACCACTGAACGTAGCAGTATCGACAGGATTTGTTGTGGCCGACTGCTTAATTTTTAGTATACCACATTTTTTCATAGTATTCACTAAATTGTTGCGAATACTATGTTTGCTTCTCGTAACCTCCAGAAAAATAAGGTTTTTACTGTATTAAGATTTTTTTTTTCATTAATAGTCTATTACACTATTCTGCAAGTTTACTGTAGGAGGACTTAGGCTTTGAACTTTTTTCACAATTTTTCTATAGGCTAAATTCCCTGCTTCATTGTCAATAATATGAATGTATATATTCTTTTGAGTTCATAAAAATAAAGAAGAGACTAATTTGATTTTACAATAAAATAATAACTAAGTAAGAATCTTATACGATGTACAACTGCTTTAAAATTCAAATTATAACAAATGGCATCATACAATAAGCGACACATTTAATAATTATTATCACTACTTGGAATGAAGTTTTCAAGCAAATAAAAAATCCCTAGTGTCCATCCAAATGTCATTTAATCACATTTTTTCAGAATGCTTTATTAACTTTCTTTTTTTGCATAAAATCATATAGTCTCAAGCGATCTTACATTTTAGCTTCTTTTTTACATTAAGTCAGCTAAATTATATTTTGAGAACTTTTGAGTTGAAATCTACAATAATCAAAATCAAGATTAGAAAATCGCAGTCGGTTTTGAAAAGAGATTCTTAAAAAATTATCAATTTAAAATTTGGTGAACAATAAAATAAAATTATTCTGATTACATTTTTTATTTATTTATTTAAAACTATTATAAAGCTTTTACAGATGCAAGAAGCTGCAAACAAAATAAAATATCCGAAAGAGTGGGGTAGAAAAAACATATTCAAGTCTCCACATGTGCCTATTTAAATGAAAGATATTGATCCTCTTTTTCAGAGAAGAGTTTTTTCCCAGAATAAATACTTTTCTGTGGAGACTTGAGTGAGAAAGAAAACTTGTTTTCTTACAATGAAACAAGCCGCGCATAGCTTCCATGCGATGGGACGCGGTGAAATCGAAAGCGCTCTGCTTGTGATCAATAGGTCCTGCCACAACTGTTTGTGGGAGGTCCATTCCTGGAAAGTGCATCAGTGATCAAAGGACTTTCGACAACGTCCTGATGTTTCGGAGTTCCGTGATGTGACAAAGTGGTCACGAGCACCTCCACATCATAATTTGGAATAAATACTTTAATTTGTAAGTTTAGGGAAAAGTTAAAATGAATTGAAACTAGTTTAGGCGAGCGGAATCAAACTCTTACGTCATGAAATTTGGTACATATTTTTTTATTATTAAAAATTTTGATATTATTAATTAAAAATAATATTTAGATTATTTATGAGGTAAATATAGAGAATTTTAATGGAATTTACGTAGCACATGCCTTACAAACTATTGGGACTGATTTAACTATTTTTGCTTATTTATTTTGAAAAAAATTCGAGAAATTTGATGCGTGTAGCTTATCGTAGCTATCTGAGGCCTAAACAAATAATTTTGAAAATTTTATCCACCAAATTGGTAACAGAGTTAATTCTCAGTTTTTTGACTGAGGGAAAATCTATATTAACTTTATTAATCGCAGCTCTGTCTCTTCCTCGAGTTGGATACAGCTGGATCGTATGCAGGTAAATTGAGTAACTTGTTAGGAATCTGGGGTAGTTTGTCGAAGAATTTTAGTGATGTTCTTCTGATAAATTCCGAAACCGCTTCAATTTTGAGATCATCGTAATATTTTCCTCCTGATATACCAGGAAGCGTATACAGTCTTCATCAGGGGCTTATTTTGAAAAACTTGCAACCTCTTGATGTTAGTGGCAGAAGTTGCCCCCCAAATTTGGGAGCCGTACATTAAAAATGGTTTTAAAATAGCTTTGTAGAGCAGAAGCTTGAGCCTAGTCGATAGCTGGCTCCATGGAGAAATTGAGTTTAATACTCATTCCAGTTGCTTTGGCGAGGGCTGCTTTAATATGACTATTAAAGCTTAATTTTGCGTCTAAAACTAATCCTAGGTATTTATATTCATTTACGAAGGGGACGGGTTGGCCGAAAGTTTGGATAGGGGCTGTATCAAGCATTACTAATTGTTTAATAAACAGGAGGCACGCGCATTTATTTGCGTTGATTTTTATTTTCCAGCCGATGAGCCAGCACTGTAAAACGGTCATGTATTGTTGTAAGTTTGCAATGATTGTGTGTGGATCCCAATGCTGTGTGAGAATGGCGACATCGTCTGCAAAAATTGTTAAATGACAATTACTACCTCTGGGTAGAACATTAACACACATGTTAAAAAAAAGAGTTGAGGAAAGTAAACTCCCTTGCGCAAAACCGATCAGGATTGATTTGGGGGATGAAATTACATCGTTTACTCGTACCCGAAAATTACGAGAAAGTAGCTCGAGCTACTAAGTAGCGAGATGGGACGAAAATTTTGTGGTAAAGTCAAATCAGATTTTGGTTTTGGAATAGGGACAACCACAACTGTTTTCCAGCAATCGGGAAAATAACAAAGTTCAATTTCTTTATTAAAAAAGTTAGATATAAAATAAATCTAGGCGGGAGATTTTTAATCATGCCATTTGTAATTAAGTCCAATCCTGGCCATTTATTCGGCTTAACGTTTTGCATAAATTCTATGATCTCCGTCGGCCGAACGGGCTCGTGTTCAAGTGTCAAAAAATTCTCCAGCTGATCTGTGACTATTTCGTCAGGGAGGGGGGGGGGGGGACAGCCACGCAACAGCAACGTCGTGATGTTTCGGAGTTCCGCGATGTGACAAAGTGATCACGAGCACCTCCACATCATAATTTGGAATAGATACTTTAATTTGTTAGTTTAGGGAAAGATAAAATTAATTGCAAGTAGTTTAGACGAGTGCAGTAAAGCTCTAACGTCATGAGATTTTGTATTTAATTTTTATATATTTAAAATTAATGGTACAATTAATTTATTTAAAATAATATAAAGATTATTTATGGGGTAAAAAGAAAGTTTAATGCATTTACGTTGCACGTGCTTTTTTCTATGGGGACTGACTTTAATTGGGCGAAATAAAAAAAAAATCCAGAAAATTAAATTCGCGTGTAGCACATTGTAGCTATCTAAGGCCTAAACAGTAATAATTTTGATAATTTTAAGCCACCAGATTGGCAACAGAGTTAGGAGGTTCACAGCATTTTTACGGCTGGGAAATTAAGGTACACATTATCAATTACAGCTCTAGGTCTTTTCCTAGAGCTGGATAATGTTGGATCATATGCTGGTAATTTGAGTAACTCGTTGCGAATCTGGGGTAACTTTTTGACGAACTTGATTGACGTTCTTTTAATAAATTCAGAAACACGTTCAATTTTGAGGTCGTTATGTATTATTTTTCCCCTGACATACCAGGATGCGTTAACAATTTTCCTCAGCTGTCTGTTTTGAAAAACTTGCAACCTCTTTATGTTAGTGGCTGATGTCGCCCCCCATATTTGGGAGCCGTACATCAGAATTGGTCTTAAAATAGCTTTGTAGAGCAGAAGCTTGAGCCTAATCGATAGCTTACTCCATGGAAAAATTAAGCTGTTGTGTTTAATACTCATTTTAGTAGCTTTGGAGAGGGCTTCTTTAATATGACTATTAAAGTTTAATTTTGCGTCTAAAACTAACCCTAGGTATTTATATTCATTTACGAAGGGGACGGGTTGGCCGAAAATTTGGATTGGGGCTCAGTCAGGCATTACCAATTTTTTTGAAAATAGGAGGCACGCTCATTTATTAGGGTTGACTTTTATTTTCCAGCCGATGTGCCAGCACTTTAAAACGGTCATGTACTGTTGTAAGTTTGCTATGATTGTGTGTGGATCTCTATGCTGTGTGAGAATGGCAGTATCGTCTGTAAAAATTGCTAAATGACAATTACTAGCTCTAGGTAGATCGTTAACACACATGTTATTAAGAGTTGGAGAAAGTAAACTCCCTTGCGCACACCCGCTCAGGATTGGTCTGGGGGATGAAATTACATCGTTTACTCGTACCCGAAAAATACGAGAAAGTAGGTACGAGCGTAAAATTTTGACAAATTGCGCCGAAAATTCAAGTCGTACGCACTTAAATAAAAGCCATTCGTGCCAAATTTTATCAAAGGCTTTGGCTACGTCCAGAAAAAGAGCACCTGTGGTTTGAGACTTCACAAAGCTGCTGTGAATCAATTCTGTAACACGAATTAGCTGGTGATTCGTCGAAAGATTTTTACGAAAACCGAATTGTTCGGAAATTAAAATATTATTGTCGCTGAGGAATTGATTAGGACGCTTGAGAAGCACAGATTCGTACACTTTGCTCAAGCTATTAAGTAGCGAGATGGGACGAAAATTTTGAGGTAAGGTGAAATCAGAGTTTGGTTTTAGAATAGGACTATTTTCCAGCAATCGGGAAAATAACATTATTCCATTAATTTGATAATTAAGAAAGTTAAGTATAAAAGAAATCTAGGCGGGAGGTTTTTAATCATGCGATTTGTAATCAAATCCAATCCTGGCAATTTATTCGGATTAACGTTTTTCAGAAATTCCATGATTTCCGTAGGCCGAACTAGCTCGAGATTGTTTACATGTTGCTGTGTCAAAAAGTTCTCCAGCTGATCTGTGACGTAATTCGTCAGGGGAGGGTTTGACAACCACTTGTCTACGTTGGGGGGGGGGGACTGGTCGGCAACGGCAACGTCGTGATGTTTCGGAGTTCCGCGATGTGACAAAGTGGTCACGAGCACCTCCACATCATAATTTGGAATATTTACTTTAATTTGTAAGTTTAGGGAAAAGTTAAAATTTAATTGAACTAGTTTGGACGAGCGCAACAAAGCTCTAACGTCATGAAATTTGGTATTTAATTTATAATTAATAATTATTATTATAATTTATGATAGAATTAATTAATGACAATAATAAAATATTATTTATGGGATAAACTATAGGGAAATTTAATGGAATTACGTTGCACGATGCCTTAGCTATGGGGACTGTTTTTTAAAAATTTATTTTTCTGAAGAAAAAATTTCTAGAAATTTCACGCGTGTAGCTCATCGTAGCTATCTTAGGCCAAAACAGTAATAATTTTGAGAATTTTAAGCCTCCAGATTGGCAACTGAGTTAAGAGGTCCTCAGCTTTTTTACGGCTGGGAAATTTATATAGATATTATCTATTGCAGCTCTAGGTCTTTTCCTAGAGCTGGGTAATGCAGGATCATATGCAGGCAAATTCAGTAACTCGTTGCGAATCTGGGGTAATTTTTCAAAGAACTTAATTGACGTTCTTTTAATATATTCCGAAACAGTTTGGGGGAACTGGTCTTGGAGGCTATCTGCCAAAACTTCCGCCTTTTCGATTGGAGCAAGGGCGAGTTCACCCGTTTACCCTCTTGGGGGGGGGGATCGGGCAGAATGGTTTTCTGAGAAAGGAGGAGCGGCGCCTAAGTCCACACGTGTCAATGTTTTCTAGCTGTTCAGCTCACCGTTGCTAGCAGTGACCTACTTTTAACCCTTTTAACTCATCGTTGGGTTCTGCGGAGTTCCGTTCTCCCTTGAGGGTCGCGAGAACGTTGCTAACGTCACTGCAGGTAATTTCGCAGCTTAATTTTATTTTGGATTTCTAAAGGAAGGTTTATTAAATTTGAATTTTGAGGCTTCTGCGAGTGCCTCCGTTAGAATTTTTCCTAGCTACCAACTGCATTTCAGCGTCATCATTGTTATTAATTTTGAAGGGGGAGGGGTTTTGAATTTAAAATATGCCGAAAGTTCTCCCATTTGGTGGAGAATTGTGCTAGTGAATTTAGTGAAAAGGTTCCAGTATTAAAAGTCAAAACTACTGAAAGGTGATCTGAGTCTAAGCAATTTATCACTCTAATTTGAGAGTGAAAAGGATTTGGCTTTAATATTGCGAAATCTATGACGGAATCATTTACACTAAACTTCATTAATGTGGGTTGGAGAGTGGGGCGCCAAAACATTGATTCCGTCCTGAGTTGCTAAAAATTTCAACAGTTGATTTCCATACTCGGTTGTTTTGTAGTTATTTCAAGTGATATGAGCAAGGATCTTTCCCCATGCATGATTGAACTCTTGTTCGAGTGCTTCCATTGGACAGTTGTTACTTTCTATCGTGATTCAAGACCTGTCATCGAAATATCATCAGTAAGATCGTATCAAGGATTTGAATCACACCCTTCTTTGAAAAGCCTTGATCACTGGTATTTGTGACTTTTTGATATAGAACTAGAACTTTTGAACTAGAAGGGCACTGAGAACCCTGAGGCTGGCGGCAGTCTTTGTTCCCTTCCCTCCTCCTTTGGCACTAGAACAGCTCGATGAATTGTGGGTAATCTAGTCAAGAGGGTGGTCCCAGGATCCTCCCTTTCTTTCGCAGGTGTCACTGAGATATATTTATTGCCACTTTGACCCTGGCCAGGATGAAAACGGACACCAAAAGGGTGAGAGCTTGAAGTGGCGTAATAAGGGTGGCAACAACACCTGCAACTCCATAAATATATACAGTGCACACGTGGGGAACTTCGCTGTTCTGATAGGAAGTTACCAAAAACTTTACCAATCCTATTTTGTTCATTGCAGAAAAGTCTGAAAGAAAGCGAAAGAATTATTTACTCATGCAACAAATCCGTGTTTAATATAATTTTTTTACTTTCTCATATGCGAAGTGTATAAAGAGAAAGTATTGTAAAAAAATTCGAACCTGAGGTTTAGACGAATCTCTCCCGGAGTCTGAAAAACACACTTTTGGCGTTATGCGCATGAACATGTTAACCAGAAAACTAGGACGGATGAAATTTGGTATAAAAATTTTAGACCAAATTTGTAAATTTTTTTTCGAATGAAATCCTTTAAGAGGAAGTCTGCCTCTCGGGCTCTTCGAAAACAAGTGAAATCGAAAGATACAAAACCTAAGGAGCTAGACTGATGAAGTATACAGGTTATATATTAACATTGTACTTAAATGCTAAAACTGTGACAGACAATTCATTTATCTAAGATGTAGCACATTTCGATCTCCGCGTTTATATGCATGCAAAAATACAGAGAGACGGCCAACCTCTTGAGGGATTTTGTTCCAAACTTGACATAGATGTACACTTTAGATGATAAATTTCTGAGCCAAACTTTATCCAGCTATTTTTTTAAAAATCTTAATGTATTTATCATATTCAATTCACAGTCATAGTATTATTCGCTTGTTCACTTCACTGCTATGACAGCCGGATAGACTCGTCTAAATTTTAATAAATATCCATACATTTGAAGTGAAGTCCAAAAACCCAAATGATCCAACTTTATTCCTCTAGTGCAAAACATTTTTGAGTTATTCCGTTCACAGGAAGACCTGTTTTTTGGGTTCAGGGAGATCTAAAACATGGAGATTCGCCAAAATCTCAAGTTGAAGTTATTTGATGATTACAATACTATATATACGTTATATTTAACTGATTGCCTGAACGGAAACGATGATAATGAAATGAAAGAACACCATCTTTGGATATGAAAGCAGAATTTTAACGACTAAAAAACAATGCTTTTAAATTGATATTTTTTTCAGTCAATTGCAAGATGTATGTAATAAGTGGGAGTGGTCTCTCCAAGGCTTTCTCGCATATTTTCTAATAAAGATGAATTTATATTTTAGATTGATTTTTTCCCAACCTTTTTGAACAAAAATTTGAAAATGAACGAAGATTGCAATCACAAAACCATATACCAAATTTGATACATTTAAGTCTTTGCATTTTTTAGTTATAGCCTTCATATGCCTTCGAAAGTACAGACGCTCATTCCCTTGTTGTATTTGGCCTAAAATTTCATCTATTTGTGTTGACAATAGAGATGTACCTTATTTAGCTCTCTTCATTTTGTAGTCATTTTAAGTTCAAAGCGTCGAGCTTTATATCCTCTGTTACAGACATAAATGCCAAAAAGTATGTTTTTCGAATTCAGGAATATGAAGATTCTTCAAAATATCTCGAGTTCGTATTTTTTTGACGATTACAAGGCTTTCACTGTATTTCTTATACGAGAGAGTGAAAATGGTTATGCACATATTAAAGTGCTGCTGAAATCGAGTCTATTTTTTTTTATGTACATCACTATTGGTATTATATTGTCATATAAATTTAAAAGCTTGAATATAAATTTTTAAGCAGTTCCATTTTTAATTATACTGCTATGATATTTACTCAAATAAATGGCAATATTCGAACTTAAGAACCTTTGGTTTTATGAACTCCGTAAGCTCTCTCGCACATCGAAAATATTATTACAATCTATTATACTACAATGTTTCGAGTCAAAAATTCGAAATTTAGAGGTATTTTTTCCCCCTTGCATTTGACTCATTTAATCGTTATCAATGTTTTGTCAATATTTCCATCATCTGTTATTGTTTCGTATATTGCCAAACAAAATGAGATACTAAGACTTCAAATAAAGCCAAAATATTCTTTAAAAAATTCCTGAATCGAAAAAAAAAAATTGCAGTTTTTACAAGTTAGACGCTTTTTTTTTAAACAGATTATTAGTTCAAAATTCGATTTGAATTGCTTGATGTAGTTAGTACCTTATTCTAATTGCTCATGTAGAACTGTTTTTTCCCCTTAAAATGAGCTCTCTAAGTTACGATGTCGAGATATGCTATCGTGTTGATTTAGCATCTATATATCATGGTTTTATATCCAACACGTCACAAGCTATTGAATGTTGCGACATCGGACAGCGTAGTGTGCCATTTCTAATTTCCTCACGTTCATGGTAGACATTCTGGGTTATAAGCACGTTGCTTCCCCTTCACACAATGGCCCATTTCAGAAGAAACCGAACCAGTGTTCCGACCCTGGAAGAAAAGGGATGGATAAACACTTCAGAAGGGGGATTTGACATTATGATGGCAATGAAAAAAGATCTTCGCCAGAGTGTTTTGAAATGTGGATGAAGTTGTTTGCACCTTCCGCGTTATAAATGTTTTCGTGAATATTATGCGACACTAAACATGCCGGCATCCTTCGAATTCGTTTTTTCCCCTTTCCATACGTTAACCTTTTTCAGTTTAACCTTGTCATCGAAATTAACCACCTGTATAAAAGCGTGCAAAAACAAAAAAAAAAACATTGAAACTTCTAAAATATTTGTATAAAGAAGAAAATAAAAGTATTCAAAATAAGTATTAAAATATTTGCCGAATATTTCACGATTGACAATAAAAAGCATCACAATTAAAAAAAATATTATTAATTACTTTTAAAGCTGTGGACCATAACGGAATGGATCCTGCCTTCAAATATGCTCCCCCCTTTTTTTTCTATCGTTCTACGGTACGGCACTTAGATGTTTAGGTTGCGCCCTCTAATGGAATACGAATTCAACATGGTATCTTCAAAAATTGCGTGAAAAAAAATAAAGTTACATAAAATATATAATTGAAAATTTTAGAAATCTTTAATACTGCCGAATTGCTGGTCACCAATGGCGGCTAGTTTCTTAATAAAGATATTGCTTAGTGAACTATTGTAATATACATACACACACATACATTTTCCCCCTTTTATGAGTATAGATAATAGCGATTTTCAAGAAAATTCATTCAGAAATATGAGGATGTTCAAATATTAGTAAATAAAACAGCTATAGATTCTCTTATGTCTTACTTCTTTTTTAACGAATTTAATTCCGCTATTTATTTTTCTGATAAAACCAGTTTTACTTTTCTATTAATAATAGAATTAATTATCATTTATTGCAAGATATATGAATAAGATAAATGTATGTACAAGATCTCATAAATGCAAAATCAAATAAAATTGTTACAAAAAAAATTACAGACAAAATAGCATCGATTTCTGAATTATACATACATTTAAAAAAATGCAGTTATAAAAATATCCAGAAGAGGAAAAAGCTACGAAAACATTCTTATTGTATTTTCTAATTTTTTTTTCTGGCCCTGCACTTGAAAATAATGCTTGTGATTTTTATTTATATTTGTATTTGTATTATTTTTATATGTGTATATGTAAAGTTTTCAACACTAGAACATTATTCTCTTTATATTTTAATAAATAAATGCAATCAATTGCTGTGTAAATTAACTAATTTAAAATTTTGCAAATTTATAAAAATTATTTTTAAAATTTTTTAAGAATTTTTAAATATTTACAGCGAGTTATTTATATCAATAACTCTTGAAATGAAAAAAAAATGTGGGAGAGGAAACTTCTGAATGATTGAATTTTCTGATGCAGCAGTGATTTTAATGAATATGCAAATATAATTTCATCATTATGCTTCAACATCAAATGCGTCTTTCCGTAATTAGTAGTTAATTCCGTAGTTTGGCGCAGCATAATCAAAACCATGGATCTTGCGCCAGAAAAATCCAAAGTATCAGATAAAAACTAATTGAATTTATGAACCAAGGTATTTTATTATTTATGATCATTTTTATTCCACTTCCCTTGAAATGTTGCGGCGTCCGTTTAAAAATTATTTCCACTGCCGCCGTATTGGCGCTATCCAAGGAAATTAGCTACAGTTCTATTAAGAATGGGTGACGGATAAAAAAAATGCTTACATTGCTTCAGCTTACGAGTTTCGGTAACAGCCGTTTGTTATTTCAGATTTTTCCAGATGTCTGTTTTCGAATTCCAACCGATCTAAAAACGAGGGGATGGGAAATCGCTTAAGTTGCAATAAGGATGTGAAAGTAATTGTTTGCATTGAAACAGCATGGTCAACTCCACGACGACCCGCCTACTCGGGGTTAAGACCTTGACAGTCGCCGGGAAACAGCTTTGCTGTGTCTAATTCTAATCGTACCGTATAGTTTGTTATTATTATCGACTGCATTTTTGAATCATTTTTCGTAGGACTTTGTGGTCCGCTTTGTGCTGAATTATAATTTCATCAAAAGAGATTCTCTAGACTTTTTTTTGCTACTAATTTTAATTATTTATTTTTGCTGTTCATTATTGTGTGTGTTTTTCCCTCGCCATGATCATTTAGACTTTTATTGCTTTTAGATAATTATCTTTACTAATTTATAATTTTTAAATTAGGGGAAATTTAAGTACATAAAGTTGTTTCGTACTGAAATATACAATAAAAGTATTTTATAAATCTCATATTGTATTTGTAATATTTTAATGTTTAAAGGAATCCAAAACATAGTTCTTGTTAAGAAAATAATTTTAAAATGTTTTAAAATTTAAAAAAAAATGTAGTGTATATATATATGATTGCAAGTTTTCTTTTTTTGAATTGATGACAAAAAGTGATGAAATATCGTAGATTAGAAATGAAAATGTTGTTTACAGAAATAATTTTTATTTTATGATTTTTTAAAAAAAATGAAATGTTTCAGTTTTAATTATTAAACTAATTAGACAGGTCGGATTATGAATTTTTTTCTAAATCACATATTTTTTATTATGCATCATATAAATAATAGCAAAACTGCAGACGAGTTATATTTTTTTCTATTTTTGAATATTTTCAATTTTAGAATAGCAGCGAAGAGATATTAATTATCAAAGGAAACATTCTTCTTACTAATTCTCTATTGATTTGTGATTATTTTTATTACTTTATTCCAAAATCAACGGCTTAAGTAGAAAAAAATATTTTAATCAAATATTATTAAATAAAATTCAAAACTAATTAAGTGTTAACATTTATACAATATATTTGAAATTACATATTGGACTTTGGCAACGGTATTTTTAGATCTTAATACCGGGATACCGGTTTTAATACCGGTATTAGAAATTTTAGAAAAAATATGAAAACACAGGAGTTTCTTTGTTTCATTTGCCAGTTTTATTAGAGAGTGTAAATATCACAAAAGATAATTTGTAACCTATAAATTATAACAGAATATAGAAAATCACAAAAAAGTAAAGGAACATCTTATTTATTTAAATCTCGAAAAAGTGTAAATATTACTATTCAGTCTGTGGTACTATTACAAATTTTTGAAAAGTGATCTTAAAAAACATAATGCATCAATCGTACTGTCATTAAGCCTGAAAAAGTAATTTTTTGCAAAAATTACCAGCTGTTAAAAACACTCTTTCGGCATCTACGCTAGTTGGTGGTAATACTGTTAGCAGAGCACGATATACTTTTTTCAAGTATTTACCTCTAAATCCCTCATCTTCAAATAAATCGATTTCTCGTTTTGGATATAGCTGATTTCTTGATTGTATTTTGGTTAGTTGAAATTTTTTTTATTTATTGCTAATTTTAATGTTTGTTTAAGAGACAATACCTTATAACTATCTACATTAGTTGTCATCATAATCTTCGATAACTGTACCGAATTCTTCTGAATGTGATTGTTTTGTGGGTAAAAATTTTACGATAATTTACTATAAACTAGATCAAATTTGAATTGGTTAGTCTCTTTTCTTCTTTTTCATCTTCATTTTTAAAATAATTATAATTATGTGAATACCGTAAGACATTTTCTATTTCAGTATGCCTTTCTTCTGTGCGATTTTTCATTCTAATATATAATTCTTCAGATACTGATGTGTGCGGTTCTTTCAGTAACTGCAACATGAAATTTATTGTTGCATTATCTGTTAGTAAATTAGAATCTCTCCGACATAATTCCTCAACAACCAGTTTTATTGGAAGTAGAGCTGATACAGTTCTGAATATTAAGTCGAATTCACTATCTGAAAACTTAATTTGTAGGTTTAAGTCGATTACTCCTTTTTAGATTGGATTTCTCAGTTTCAAAATTCGTTCCATCATTAGCAGTAAACTGTTCCAATGTGTTTTAGAATCGAATATTAACATATATTCTGTTTTATTTTCAGTTAGTATATATTTTTGTAATACGGCATTTTTTATAGGCGAACGTTTAAATATTTTAACAATTTTTCGAACTTTATAAATTATAGAAAGCAATTCCTGATGGGTTAATATTTCATCCTCATTAGCAATATCTTTTCCAACAATTACAGTGTCATTATCTTTATTGTCAATATCACTTTCACTCTCTTCAAGGTTGGAATCCGAAATTTCTACATCCACAATATTTGGATTCTTCTGTTCTTTATTTTTTTGGTATAATACATCTATTAATCCTAATTGAATTCCATGAGCATAGCAATCCCTGAACATATAGTGGAGACAATTAAAAAAATTTCTAGTAAATATCGAAAAAACGGTATGTAAACTTGTGAATACCGGTATTACAAAATTGTACAAATGGCTCAAAATACCGTATTCGGTATCCCGGTATTGCAATCCCTAGTTACAACATTAAGAGTCTACCGTTTACATAACAGAAAAATCTTAATACAATATGATTTTATTTCTGGCTTTGTAGATAAAAAATCCCTTAAGCAACAATAGATAACTGCCTTCCAATGAATTATTATTCGATTCGTTAGCAATCTGGATTCTTCAGCAAAAGATTTAAACTAAAGCATTCAATTCCCCAAAGTAAGCACTTTAAAGGAGTTTTCAATTCAACTTAATCTCAGAATATTATAACAATTATTGCAGATGTACAAATTTAACTCGCAGGTGGAATGTTGCTTTTAAGAGATAACAGGTTTGCCAGAAAAATCTAAAAAATTTCCATTTTGAAAATTAATTAAAGATGGGAAAAACAACCATAAATAAAAATCACAAATATTATTTTCAAGTGCAGGGCCAGCTGCATATAACAAAAAAAAAAAAAAGCTTTTTTTTTAATTTTCAAAGTGGATGGAGAAGGGGCAGAAAATAGAAAAAATAATTCGTCATCCGAAATTATGGCAATAAAAAAATTGAGACTCTTTTATTTTGATTGTTTATTGATAGAACTTGTAGATCAATGAAAATTCGGGATCCTTCTGTGATTATAGAGACCCAAAAGAAAAAAAAAAAGAAAAAAAGGGGGGAAAAAAACGGAGAAAACACAATGTTGCCGTAGCTTTTTTTCCTCTGAATATTTTTATAAATGTACTTTTTTATATATATATTCAGAAATCTGTGCTATTTTGTCTGTATTTTTTTTTTGTAAAAACTTTATATGATCTTTCATTTATCTCGCAATAAATGATAATTAATTCTATTATTAACAGAAAAGTGATATTGTTTTTATCAGAAAAAATAATTAGCAGAATTAAATTCATTTAAAAAAAGTAAGATATAAGAAAATGTATGTCCTCTTCAATGTATGTCCTCTTCAATGTGTCAACATTTGAATATTCTCATGTTTCTGAATGAGTTTTCTTCAAAATCGCAATTATCTATAGTCATAAATGGGAATAAATTATGTGTGTGTATGTATATAACAATAGTTCAATCAGTGTTGTTGTTTTTTGTTATTGGCGCCAATAAGTGAGCAGAACGCTCTGCCTACTAATTTTGTAGCACCATCAAGTGACCAAATGATATAACCCTTTAATATGTCCCAGAGAGTGTTGAAAATAAAGCCATGATGATACAGTCCAAGATTTTGGCTTGATAACTGGTCTAGTGTGACAGCAGTCTTAATTATTAACAGTTTGTGTAATTTAAAAAAAATATTCAGAATCTTCAGAAATGTGATTCAACAATTAGGCTTATGAGATCATTATCCTTTCTGGCATGTAAAGTGTGTTTACAGAAACTCTTCGAAATGAAAACGAGCGAAAGATAAGTAAGTGTTGCTATATTAAGAAGAAATATTCCTACAGTAAGTCCTTGTGAAATCGGCCTGTAGGATGCATAAAAATTTTAAATACATTATAAGGTTTGCATACAGAAAAAAAACAGAAGCATTTGAAATATAAATTTAATCACAGCCAAAGATTAGATTCTAGAATGTCCAAAAATAATTAACTATAAAATAATCTAATATCTGTAATTTGAAATGAAGTAAATTCCGTTTAAAGCAATCATTTCCATTCTTCATTTCATTATCTTAGAGCTAAATCAACCTTAATCAACTGGAATAAAATTTTACCGATAGTTTGTATAAAACTACATAGATTACAAAAAGAAAAATCCTGGATATGCTGCAACATTTAAAATTAAACGTCATAAAATATAACTTTTATTATACAAAAGAAGTGAAAAATAGTTACTAAGAAATCTGCAGATAATCTGGCAAGCAATTGTTATGCCAGAAAAATATTAAATATGAGGAGAAAATCTGATACGGCTTTATAATTTCAATAATGATTCATGCCGCATTTCAGCTATCCAGTTTCTTGTCTTTATGAATTATCATTTTCAAAATAAGATCTTTTACTGATGGATTTCGGCGAGAAGTCAAATTTCAAACAATTCAGTTTGTTCATTTTTTTGTATAATTCTGGCGGTTGAATGTAACGTATGGTGGATCAATACTTTCTCCTCGCATACAAGAAACGAGTCAGGTTGAAAGGTTGGAGAAATTTGGCAGAATTCTATTTTTAGTAGAGAGATATTGCATACCAGATTTCTTTCACACAAGCAATTACATTTTAAAGCCACCTCTTTTACACGTATGAGAAAATAAAGAGCGAACATGACCAACTTAATTATGAATTTCGTTCAAAACTTTATACGAATCTAATTTAGATGCTAAAAATGCACACCACGTTTTATTTACCTCTCTAGTTAGAGTTAAGGGAAAGACTCAAAATCAGCCCTCGACATTGAGTAAACAGAAGGCCAATAACTTTACCCCCATTACAACATTAAATTATAATGGAGATTATTTAATTATACAAACTATAACTATACAAATAATATGATTACGGGAACTTATCTTTTTCTCCGGGGTGGTCCGTCGAAGCCTGAGCGCACTGGATTTCGATTTGATATCCATCCAAATTAGTTATGGCAAGTGATTTAGTTGGCTTGAAAGGGAAGTATTAGAGGACAGTTGACAAAACTGCGAACAATCATTGAAAAAGGAGAAAATTTAACTGAATCGACAGTGACCCAACCGGATATTCTTTCGAGAACAAGTACAAGATTTGAAAAACTGAGAAACGAATATTATAGGACTGTGTCGGACAATGATTTTGATCAAGTGGAATCCAATCTATCCGACCTCGAGGATGAAATTTTAAAAACAGAGGTAAGTCTCAAATCCATTTTACATGATCTCAAATCTAATTCTGTTTCTAATTCTACAAATGGTGCTATTATTAAAGAGTCCATAGTTAAAGCTACTTCAATTAGGTTGCCGGAAATACCTCCTCCATTGTTTAACGGTTAAAATAGAAGAATGGAATTCCTTTAAGCAACAATTCCTAAATTTAAAAAAATGATGATCCCAATTTAACTGAAAACCAAAAGTGCTTCTATTTACGTTCATGTTTGAGAAACGATGCAAAATTGATAGAAACTTCTGAAGATACATATGATTCCCTTCTTAAAGCTTTAGTGGAAAGATTCGAAAACAAACGCGACACCCATATCAAAAATATAATTAATCAAGAAAAAATTGTTCATGAATCCGCAAAAGACCTACGCAATTTAATAGATTGTATTCTTAAAAATTTAAGAGCATTAAATGTTTTAAAATATGAACATAATGAATTGTCAGATGCTATTTTAATAAATATAATTTTGCAAAATTTAGACCGCGAATCTAGAAAGCAGTTTGAACTTTCCTTAGTTAACAAGGAAGTTCCTGATTTTGTTGATTTCATAGAATTTTTAGAAAGAAAATATCAAGTTTTAAATGCCGTTGGACACAATATTCCATACAAATCTAAATATTTAGATGTTAGTAAACAGAAAAATAAAGCACAAAGTCTATTTGTTAAGCCATCGAATAATCTCAAGTGTTGTATACTGTGTAAAAACGCTGATCATCCATTGCATAAATGCGATCAGTTTATGAAATTCTAGCCGCAAAAGAAATATGAAACTATTCGAGAAAAACATTTATGTTTAAATTGTTTTGGTTCTCACAAAATCGCTCAATGCAAATCGAAACACACTTGTTTCGCTTGCAAAGCAAAGCATCATACTCTATTACACCGGATGCAGGCGTCCACAGTAAGTGATGACTCATCTTCGATGAATTCCAGGCAGACTCCAAAAGTCTCAATTGCTGACCCCTCTTCGTTGTGCAACCTTTCCTCCCTGACATCCTGTTTCGTTACGCAAAAGAAAAGAATGATTAGTAGAAGTTTTCGATTCAACTTAAGCGCAGAATAAAACAACAATTATTGCAGATGTATGAATTTAACTCGCAGATGGAATTTTGTTTTTAAGAGATAACAGGGTTGCCGGGAAAATGTACGGGCCGCTATTCTCAATTAAAACTCAAAACTAAAAGAATGATTAAAAAGACGTTTTGAAAGACCTCTAACTCAATGATTACATAATCCAAAAGAAGTAAGGAATTTGAATAAGCATGTATTTAATTTCGTTCACACGTGACAGAAAATAGTTTTGTAATATAGAGCTCAATACACAAACATTTATTTTCTTTAATAAATAAAATAGTAATATTCAATAAAAAGGTTCGATATTTAAAAATTATATAAATTTGAGTTAAAACTAGTAGTTTATTTAAATATGGTCAATAATTTAGCTATTTGAAGCTCCCTTCCCCCCAAAAAATATATTTTTGTCACAATATCATATTTAACGGCCACTAACATTAAAGCTCTTTTTTCATACTTAATTGATTCATATTTTACATGATAAGTAAAATTAAAATTATTAATTAAATATTAAAAACTTGGTAATAAAAACGTTTGATTATAAACTTTTGAAGGAACTGTTTCAACTTAAGAAAATTCTTACATCGGTTTTTAGCTATAAATATTCAAATCCACACCTATTACATTTTTCCGTTTTGATTCGGGGGGTAAAAAATATTGAAAATAACCATCGACCATAAGGGCAAGATATTTCAGACCATTTTCAAAATATAATTCAGAAAAATATATACTTCAAGACCAAAGGAATTGTAATATCAGGTTTTAAAAATGGATACAAAAAATTAAACAATGAAAATCAGTTTCAAATTGTATAGATCGTAAAATTCAGCAATATCGAATTGAGCTGCATAATTTATTTCTAAGATGATAATTTTTTAATGATAGTTTATTCTAGGATGAATACAATTTAAAAAGGAATAATGAATTTTTCAATAATTTTGCTAGCTATTTTTTGGGTTGCTAAGTTTTGTAGAACTAGATTTCATATCGTATTAAATGATAATTTAGGAAAATTGCGAAATTTCTGCTACAGACATATTTAATGCATAGTTTCGGGTATTTAGCACATCTTATTCGGCACGAATTAATATTTTTCCGAGTTTAGTATTCTGAGTAAATTCCTCAATTTAATTTTAAAGATTTCATGATCTTGAATTTTCGAAATTTAATGCTTTTCATTAGGCATCATTGTGTTTAATGCTAATCACTAATTTGAGATTTCGCTCTCGAAGCTTCTTGATTATTTTTATCAGTTAATTTCATACATGTAGAAATTATCATTTAAAGTAGAGAAATATTACTTTTTGCTTTGTTATTATATAAACTTTTAATTAATTTACAAAGTTAATTTGCACTGAATATAGATTTTAAGAAAATAGAAATACTAATATACTTATCAGCTGCACTTAAATTAGGAAAAGCCGGTTTACCCACAAACAAGGTCTATTTTTCTTGGGACAAGACTGGCAAGGCCAACGTGAACGGATTGTGATGAAAAGTTTTAGAAAATAAGAGCATTAAGTATCCGTGTGGCACTTGATTTATAAAAAATTGTTTCACGGCCGGAAACATGTCATTATTCTTATAAGATGTGAAGAAAGACGAATTTTCTTTTTGGAAGATTTGGCATTTATCGAACCTTATCAATTAATTTTTGGTTATCGCTTGTGTAACCGTGAATTTATAATCAGGGTGCCTTCTTTGGATCTTGTATTAGGTGAGTTATTAAAGCAATTTTATGCAAATAATAAAGTATTTATACAAATGTATGAAACTTGGTGCTTTGGTGTACCTATTTTTTAGGGATCTCGAAAGACTAATGTTAATATTTCTGGAATATACGAAAATTTCTTATAATAAATGAAAACTTTTCCAAATTTGCTTTTAGTAGTTTGGAGTTCATCTTTAAACAGTTCAACTTTCAAAATCAAAGGGTATCCTTTCAATAAATTTAATAAAGCATTTTTATGAGTATACTATTAATGTCTTAACAATTAAATTTATTGAGAGTTTGCCATATTATTTTAAAATCAGCTTTTCTGAAATTGCTCACCAGATGGCGTCAGTTGTAAAAAATATTTAACTAATCGAAAATTGACAAGACATTTCTGCAAATATTAAAATAGTAGTTTCCCCGTGAATGCATATTGAAAATTTCATCATTAATTCGCCTGGAAATGAATGAAAAATTGACAATTCCATTTTTACGATCTGAAAAGATGTTTTAGTCTAAAACACAATCAACACATTTTATTAATCGGCTAGATAAAAAAAAACTATGAAAATGAACCTATTTTTTTCCTACAGTTAAAAATTTGTGCTATGCATACCTTTACCTTCTTCATCTGGCGGAATAGACACAAATTTCGATCTGCCAGCCGTTAAATAAAATGTGCGACTGAAAATAAGTTTACATTTTCCAATAAATTCTAAGTCTAAAACTGTTCCATCGTTAAAAGGGAGAATTCTTTTTCCAGTACCCCCAGATCTCGTGTGGATTATAAATATTTTTTTTTCAATAAAACTAGAAATAAGTAAATACTACGAACTCAATAAAACACCTAGTAACAGCTTCTCGAAATGTGTTCGTACGTGTATATCGCATGCTACAGGTGAACTTGAAACAAAGATTTTAGGATACTTGTTAGGGTCAATTTCCAGACAGTTGCATGTCCCTCTACCAGGAAACAAAGAGAAGCGGCGTTTAAGGTATTGACGGATGCCATGGGTGAGAAATGCAGGATAGACCGCCGGGGAAGGAGGGTAAAGGTTGGTGTTCGATACGTAGGATTTTTTGGGTAAGTGCATCTGAGAATTATAGTCCCTCAAATGGTAATAAATACTTTTACAATCCAGGTAATCCATGCTATTTGCATAATATTCATGAAATTTCATTCATTTGAAATAGAGTAAGGATTTTGGATCGTGAGCCATGTGAGAAAAGATAGGTCGTGGTAGTGATAAATCTAGCCGTAATTATTGTTCAGTATTACAGTGGTAATATGTGGAGGTATGGAAGCTGTGGTAGATGAGTGTTTGTGCTCTGAAAATTTGGGAAATGCTCATTGGCATTTGAAAATCTAGGGAAACATTCTTTCGATTTTTAGATGCAAATTTGTAGATTGTCTTCCGAAGATGTGTCGGAAATATTGTGGATTGTTTCGAAGCGTGGGTAATGCATGTGGCGAGGGAATGTTGAGGATCATGTCAGAGTGTGGACAATGCATGTGGCGAGGGAACGTAGTGGGTCATATCAGAGTGTGGGTAATGGATGTGGCGAGAGAATATTGTTGGTCGTGTTGGAATGTCCGGGCAATGAATGTATCCAGGGAATATTGTGGGTCGTGTCGGAGTGTACGGGTAATGAATGTGACCAGGGAATATTGTTTGTCGTGTCAGAATGTGCGGGTAATGAATGTGTCGAGGGAATATTGTTTGTCGTGGCGGAATTATTATGAGGTATTAAAAAGTAAGTCTACCATCAATAATACATTTGAATTATTTTCACGAAGAGATGAAAAAAAATTAACATAAATGGGTAAAAAATTCTTCAAACTATAATGAATGCTTTGATTTATTTGTAAAAAGAGATCTTGCCCTAATTAAATTTTTCATTTTGAGGTTTTTAGACATACTCCATAAATAGAGTTCACAAAGGAGGCAAAAATAGACTGAGTATCGATAAGTAAGTAAGATTTGTATTTAAAGTCGGTATATATTTTTTCATTAAAATAATTTATGTGAACAGAGTGAGAAGTAAATCTATTTTGTTTTAATAGTTAGTGTGTATTATTACTCCAACTAAAATATTATATTATACATATTAAAAATTTTCCAATTGAAAAGAGTTTTTAAAATAATTTCTAAAAGAATAAAAATGTTATTGTTCGTTTCAAAGTACTTAGCAGTGACTTGACATGTTATATCACTTTTTGTAACTTTATTAAATTATTTTCATTGTTGAAGGAATGAAGACATATTATTTGCTATAGGCAATTCAAAATGTTTTCGATTGTGGAAAAAGAAAAATATTTTTAAATATTGTTAGAACTTGACTAATATATTTAACTCACAAATACTAAAGATACGTTTTCAAAAATATAATTGTTTGAATGCCAGAAGAAATTGTTTTCAAACGGAGTTGGGTATATATGATTTCAGTTATTCAAAAATAAATATTAAAACAATTCTTTTTTAAATGCCTTAATAAAATTTTTGGAATAATTAATAAAAATTTTGGAAAATATATTAAATTTCTTAATACTATTTATTACTGTGAAATATATTTTTATATAAATAAATGAAGTAAATACATTTATCTTTCACCACCCTTTTTTTTACGGTTTATATGTCATATTAATCTAGTACACATATACAGCAGAAAAGATCAAATCCTGAAACCTAAATTCAAAAAATATAAAAATTACAATTTATTAAAAATATTTTTGTGTTTCTCCTTAATATTATTTATAACTAAAAAAGTAGCAACGAAATCACATATTTAGTATACGTTTTGGGGAATTAAGTAATTATCTCCCCCTATATGTAGTGGACTGGAAAATAATAAATGTTCAGCTACAAGTTTCAATGGCTGCATAAATTATCAAATAATGGCACAAAAAACATAGACAAATAAGAAGTATTTAATTGCTGTATCATCTATTTCGCAATTACGTTGATATAGTTTTTATACTTCTGTGCATAAACAACGTTAGATAATTCTATTACTAGTTTCATAAATTAGAAATAGAAACGTTTTTTATGATTGAAACAGTTTTCTATTTGGTTTGAATAAATGTTTCATTAAAAACAAATATTTAGAGAATATAATTATTTTAATAAAAATTAGATCATACTGAAAATTCAATCCTATATCTTCCATAATTCTAATGAAAGCCGTAAGGTGTGAGCCAAAAAAGCGATAATTACACTATCATGAGAGCAAACCATTGCCAAAAAGATGCCAAGGCTTAAACCAATCAGAGAACGTCGGTACCCTTTGCCATAGAGTTAGTCTGTACAATCAGCGAACTCGCTTTAAAAGTAGGCAGATGTTTCATTTTCAGCTTTGCCAATCGTGCATCAACAAATTATTTCGTGCCAACTTCATACCTTCAGTTTGTCTCACTTGGCGACCTTTTAAAGAGCCAAAATGAAAATTTAAGCATGAGAAGTTTGAAATATTTGGCGAAAAAGAAGGATGCAAAATTAAAAAAGAAATTGGCATATTCTCTTGAACAGGGTTACCACTATTTTATCAAAGTTCTGAACATTCAGATTTTTGTCTAATTTCTGATTTGAAAGCTATTGTATCTAGATTGTTGTCTTATTTCTGATTTGAAAACTATTGTATCATTATTGCTTATCCTATCGCTAAAGGTTCAAAATGGTTTATTCTACAAACGTGAGTACAATTTATTTTATTTATTCTTTACTAAAATTTAAAGTGCTTTTAAATTAAGTTTTGTTTCTCGTTTCGAATTGACAAAATTATAATCAAGACTGTGTGTTATAAGATGAATTGTTTTATGAACATTCATTGTGATTTTTATGTTAGCAAAATGCGTATTATTTAGAAAGAGTGATTTAATTCAGAACAATTTTTTTTGTGTGAATTTCGGGTTTCCTACTCAAAATTTGTATAATTTATGAATATATATTGTATCAAAATCAGCCCGTTATCACCAATAACTAAGTATATAAATGTGTAGTTATTTTACGAAAATTGCAGCATTAATTTTATATTATATTGTATAGAAGCAATTCAGATTCAAAATGCTGGTTTAGAGTTAATGTAAGCAGCAGATTAGCAGCCCTGCATTTATTTTTTTAGTGAAAAGTTTTGAATTTCGTTAAAACTTTGAAATTGCTTCTGTTTTTGAAAGATAATTGCTGATGGGCGTTTTGTTATTAAAAGGTCAAGCCTTCAGAAACCTATTGTTTTCAACAATCTTTTGTAATATTTACATTTTTTTTCTCTCGCTTTAATTCGAAATTTTCATTTGAAAAATAGTGACATTTTGCCCTTACTTTATTTATTGGATTTTTATTTTTGTCATTTCAATACATTCATTGCGATGATTTATGTCTATCATTCGGATCATTTGTCTAATTAAATGCCTCTCCCCCTGTTACTTTTTAAATTGGAGGAAGAAGTAAATTAATTAGATTGTAGATATGAAATAATTATAGATAGGTACGAAACGCAAACAAATCCTGCGGCAACCAACGTGTCGATACTTTTTGTAATTTTTAATTGCATATTAAATTGTTTATCTCGTTTAGTAATTTATGCTGCTTTTGTTTATTTTAAGCAATTTTTCAGATAAAAATATTTTTAACTGATTAAAACGTACGGTTTTATCCATCTTGAATAAAAAAAATAATTGTATTAAATTTAATATCAAGAAATTTAATTATGGGTTGCATATAGGTGATTTTTGATAAATTTTTATATTTAAATAAATATATTTGTTTATTCGGTAAATAGAAAATGAGTTTTTAAAGAAAAATTAAGAATTACTCTCGTATATTTAAGTTTAAAATTCTTTTCACATATTTATATAACAAAAAAAAATCATTCGATATTAGCCGATGAATGTAGCAGAAAGTTTATTATTTATACTGGAGTTTCTTCATATTTTAGTTAATCATTTTACTTCAAAGGCGATTGAATCTTAGTTTTTGTAAAAAATTTGATCACATACCTGATTTCCGTACTTTTGAACGTTGTGATTATTTTTTTAATTTATCATAGATTAGATTTGTTAATTAGGAAATTCTTATGAAAGTGAATGTATTATCATTTTTTGGTAAATCTCGCAGATTTATTTGATTTAAATTTGGATAAAAATTATGAAATGTTGAATACTTAATTTTTTAACATATCAAATGGCTAATTTATATGAACGAGAAGCTTCAAAAATTGAACTAATCACCAAATCGTGTATCTTTTAATTATTAGTCGCTAAGAAAAGAAAATATCCGTTGGTCGCTACTACGGGAAAACAAACAAGCATAAGCCGAAAATTTCAGTTAGGAATCCTTCTGCTAATTTGTTTTTGTTTCCTTATTGGATTGCGTATCTGCCACACAAAATTCTTAAGAACACAAAATAAATAATTAAAAAAATATTTAAAATAGCCAATTTCAGCTACTATCTATTCGCCCATCCTATTAAGAATATGAGCATAATCTTCAATCAAGTTTGATGAATTACATCGTGTGAAAGTGTTATTTGAAACCCGAAAATGCCAAACCCAGAGATGATTTATTTAAATTAAAAAAAAAAAATTCTTCTCAATCCGATTTTAATTGCTGAAGGCGTTATGAAACCGATAAAAGCTAGAAAGGGGTGATAGTGCAATCACGATCAACAAGGACCGAAGGTTCGAAATTCTTTTCTGTTGAAAATGATTGGATTGAATCTGTATTACTTGAATTTTATACTTGAGAGCTGAATTTCAGTACCTGCATTAGAAGGTGTTTGTGGACTTGATGCTGTTTAAGGAGATGAGTTACAATTTGGAAGATTTCATTCTGTTTGCGTTATATTGTGGATTAAGTATTTAAAATGAAACTTTTATTAATGGAGCAATTTGAATTAATTTTTTAATGAAAACATTCAGTGAATTAAAGGAAAATTATATCGAATTAATAATCATTCATCGCTAAGTTAAAATATTGAACATATGAAAGAATCAATTGTTCTTGAATAAGTTCAGAGAAATTTGTTCCGAAGCCTACATCCCAAATTTCATCTATTTAGCTCAGAGCATTGATGAATTACCAGTTCAGATAGACATAATGATAAAGATGCGTTTTTTGAACTGGGGAATATTTATAAAGTGTAGATTCGTCAAAATTTCCAATTCGAATATTTTCACAATTACAAAATTTTTTCATTAATTCTTGTACAAGAAAATAAGATAACAATTCTCTTTACTAAAATCAATAGCTGTAAATCAAATTATAATACCTTGTCACAACAAGGTTAAAAAATAACAAAAATAACATTAAATGAAGTAAATAACTTGTCAGAGATCGTTATAAAAAGTTATCTTAATCACCTGCGTTTGAATACTTGCAATTTTTATGCAGCTATCTAATAATTTTTGGCATCGGTTTAACTAAAATATTTCACATAAAGAAATATCTTTAAGAATGTGTATGGTAAATGGATGTTGAAATTTTTAACAAAGTCCTTAGTATGTTTCATTACTGATGCGTTCGAATCATACAATTAAATGAAGATGTTTCACTCTGAGCTTGGCCAATTGTGCGTCAGAAAGAAGACGAAGACGAAATATGCTGTGGTGTCCACAGCGCGAAGCGCTGTTACCCACGATCAGTGATGGTGAGTTCTGGATTGGTAAATTTGCTGGAGTGGATGAGATCTGGAGCTTGAGTGGAATTCGTTGGTTCGAAAGTTCAGGTGGAATTTCCAGAGGAGGAGCCGAGGTGCATCTTGCCTTGGTATGTATGGGAGGTGTGCAGGAGTTGAAGTATTATCTAGGTTTTAGTTCAATGAAGAAATTACGGTATGGCTCATGAGAACTTTGATTGCGCTATTGCGATAAGGTAAGAGGATAGATAGGGGGAATTTTATGATTTACTTTTAATTAATATTTGTTTAAAATTAATGTGGTCGAGATGTGAAGGCTGATTTGTGAGTTTTAGCATTAGGTTAAAATTGGTTACGTTATAGGAGAATTAGTCTGGGTCTTTTGCTATTTTTGTTTGGTTGATAAATTTCTATCTCTTTTATTGCTTCGTTGTCAATGTGGATTATATCGTGAAAGAATTTTTCTGCAATGCTTTTGATGAATTCTTTTATTGAAGGGATATTGAGGGCTCGTCTTATATCGTCGTTTCTCATGAACCATCTCGCTTTTGTTATTTGTCTAAGGATTATATTTTGGCACCTGTCTATGATGTTTAAGTTGGATTTTGCTGCGTATGCCCAAACTGGACAAGCATACGTTAGGACAGGTCTTAGCATAGCTGTATAAACAAGCAACTTATTCTCCCTAGTCATTTCTGAATTCCGAGCAATGAGGGGATATAATTTGCGGGCGTTATCTCGGAATTTTTGTTTGACATAGTTAAGATGGGAATTCCAAGTTAAGGTTTTGTCTAATATTACACCGAGGTATTTGGCTTCCTGAGACCATGGGATTTCAACTTCATTAATTTTAATTAGGCTTTGGGTAGTTTTCCTTTTCTTTGTGAAAAGCACTGTTATTGTTTTTGAGGCATTTATTGCGATTTTCCACTTTGAGAACCAGCTTTCTAGTTCTTGGATGTGTTTGTTTAATGCGTGAGTAATGAATTTTATGTTTCTGTTTTTGGCCAGTATAGCTGTGTCATCTGCGAAAATACATAGTTTGGTATTGTGTTTCTGAGGTATATCGTTAATAAATATTGAGTATAAGGTGGGGGATAATTTAGCTCCTTGCGGAACACCTGCTTTTATGGAGCGAAGTTTGGAGAGTGTGGCGTTAACGCGTACTGTGAAATTTCTGTTAAAGAGGAAGGAGGAAATTAATTTTACGAGAGGAGGAGGAGTGTTATAAAAGATTAATTTATAAATGAGTCCTTCCAGCCACACTCTATCGAATGCTTTTTGAACGTCGAGGAAAACCGCTCCCGTGTTTTCTCTATTCTCGAAGCCTGCGGTGACATACTCAACGACTCTAAGGAGTTGGTGGGTGGTAGACAATTTGGGTTTAAAGCCGAATTGCATGGGGATTAGAATGTTATTGTTGATCAAGTGCTTATTAAGTTTTTGTAGGATAAAGTGTTCTGTTATTTTGCTGAAATTAGGAAGGAGTGATATTGGTCTGTAGCTGGTGGGATCAGTAGGATCTTTTCCAGGCTTTAAAATAGGAATCACGACAGCAGTTTTCCAAGATGAGGGGAAGTATTTAAATTTGAAAACGAGTGTGATTATTAAGTACAGTTTGAATTTGGTGGTGAGTGGAAGATTTTTGATAATTTTATTTGAAACACCGTCTATCCCTGGAGCCTTTTTTACATTTAATTTATTTATGTACTGGAAAAATTCCATAGGCGTTGGAGGCTCTAATTCGGAGTTGATCGGAGTTTTTAAAAAGTTTTCTAGGGTATTGTTTACTTTGGTTTCTGTGTCAGTGTTGTGCATGTTATTCAAGGTGAATTGTTGCTCCAAGCTATCAGCTAAAGTTTCGGCTTTATCAGTGTTTGAAATGGCAGTACTGGCTGGGCCTTTAAGGGCGGAGATCTTTGTATGTGTTTTCCTCATGTGTTTTGCTGTGTTCCAAAGTGAATTATCGTTGGGTTGAAGTGCTAATAGCTTGTTTTTCCAGTCCTCTTGCAAAACCCGTTTTCTGGTTTTTTCTATTGCTCTATTTAATCTGTTTAGGTCTTTTTTATCAGATGGGTCTCTAGTTCTTTGCCATTTATGACGCGCTCTATTTCTTCTATTTAACAATATTTTTAGTTCGTTGTTTACGTATTGGGTGTTGGGATCAATTTCTCTGGAGTTTTCGCGAAAAGTTGTTGTGATTGTGTTTGTAAAATTTGTGATTAGAGTTTCTAGGTCATCTGGTGAATTAACATTAATATTTAGGTCGGAGTTGTACAGCATGTTTGTTTTAAATTTAGTCCAGTTTGTTTTTAATTTATTGTTGTGTTTGGGGGTTTTAAAGCTAAAGTAAAAATTTAATAGAACTGGATTGTGGTCTGAGCTTAGTTCCGGGACCGAGGATATGTCATAAGGGTGTAGAAAATTTTTAGTTATTGCTAGATCAATGAAAGATGCAGTGTAGTTTCCGTAGCGAGTGGGGGTGGGTGGGGCGATGATTTCTAGTCCGGCGGAGTTCGCAAATGACTTTAAAATATTCCCTCTATTTGTGTTTTTGTTGGAGCCCCAGCTGATGTGGTGAGCATTAAAATCGCCTCCCAGAATGCATAGATTACCTAAATGCATTAAAGTGTTCAGGTCCGAAGTGAGCTGGTTTATGTCAGATGAGGGGGGAATGTAAATTGAAGAAATTACTATAGGGTCAGAATTAAGAATGTTTAGGCTGATACTGGTTGATTCTATATGGGTGATTGGGGGCGAGGGAATTTCGTGGTGTGGGAGTGAATTTTTAATTACTATGGCCGTGCCTCCGCTGGGTTTATGTACGTCTTGGTTGGATCTATAGTTTAAGTACGAGTTATAGTTGGCTATTTTAATAGTTTGGGGAGGTCTCAGGTGGGTTTCTTGCAGTAAAATAATATCAGGGTTGTGCTTGTTTATAAAGTCACGGAGCTCGATTATCCGAGTTTTAATGCCGTTGGCATTCCAGAACACAATCCTTAGACTAGGTGTTGAACTAATTATTTATTGTTGGTATAGCTGCTTCAAGAACAGTTTCGACTATTTGCTCAGGACTATTGATTTTACAAATTGATTTTAACATTTTGTGCAAGGCTGGGTTTGCGATCAGGGCTTTTCTCAGGTTAATCAGTGCTTGGAGTAACTGAATCAGTTCATTAAAGTCCAGATTTTCTTGTCCGGTGTTTGTGTTGGTGAGGAGTGGCGCTATCTGTTGGAAGTCTTCGAGGTTATAGGTTTGCTGCGCTGTTGGAGTAGGTTTATTGGAAGTGACGTCTGCGAAGCTTCTGTTCGATCTGTAGGCGCTGTTGTGATTCGAGTTTACATTGCTGGAGCGGGGGATGGTGGGAGTGACTGTTTTAGGTTTGGGGAACATCTCACATCCTCTCCACGAAGCGACGTGGCCTTTTTTGTGGCAGTTGATGCAGGTGGGGGTTGGCAGTTTTTCCTTAATTGCGCATTCTGATGTTCTATGGTTTTCTCCACATTTTAAACATCTGGTTTGTCCACCGCATGTCGATGAGCTGTGGTGAAAAAAGTTACAATTCCAGCACTGTGTATAACCTGAGCGCTTCTGAAAGCTTTCTATTTTGATTTTTAAGTATTGTAATTTGTTTAGGTGATATATTTTTTCTGTTTTATGATTTTTTATTAATTGGACCATAAAAATAGGTAGGGGTTGTTTTGATCTCTGTTGTTTGAGTTGTATGACTTTGTCTACGCAGAAATTTAGCTGTTCCAATTCTATTTTAATATCTTCAACGTTAGTGTTGATTGGTAATCCTTTTATGACTACTTTTAGGGGTCTGTCTTCCTTAGGTGTAATAACGTAATAGTCATGTTTGTTTTCTTTTAGCAATTTGATTATATTACGGTAATCTTCTTCATTTTTAGGGGAGATTCTTATATATCCATTTGAATGACTGTTTTCAGTTCCAGGGAATTTTCTGTTGATGTCCTGAAGGGTTAAATTGTATTTCTCAGTTATTCTGAGCATGATGGGGTGAATTTTAATTTTTTCGTTTTCTTCGTTTAATGATTCGAATCTATTGCTGATTGGGATTTCTGTGTTTGGATTTTTGGGTTCTGTTTGATTTTTTGCGACTCTTTTAGGTGGTGGGGTCTGAAAATTTTGGCTGTTAGGGACGATTATTTTTGTTGGAGAGTTTAAAGGTGAGTTTTTGTTGCTGTCTGCGTTTCGCTTTTGTTTGGACATGTGAGCATGAAGGGCACACCTCTCTACAGGGCAAGGGCTTAAAGACGTCACCTCACCTGATAAGATGCTTTCTCTGTTCATCAGTAGTGGGATTTCCATTTCCAGCTGGCGGACGATGTCGGTAACCGCTGATGGGTCTGGATGAGTCCGTAGACTGGCGACTTGGTTTCTTTTGAAGAGAAGTTCACTCTTCGCCATGAGAAGCACGGTCATTCTGTTTGACAGGGCTTTACAGTGTGCAAGAGCTTTGTCATTGCTGACTGATGTGTCCATTTCGTCCTGGGCTGCCGAAGCGCCCTCATCATCATTCATCACATTCATCTCGAGAAAACGCGACCGTCCTTGACGGTAGCTAGCACGAGAATGTGCGTCAGAAAAGTATTTCGTACAACTTCGTACCTTCCATTTGTCTCACTTGGCGACGTTTTAATGAACTAAAACGAAAATTTAAGCGTGAGAAGTTTGAATTATTTGGCGAAAAAAGAAAGATGTAGAATTAAGAGAAATTGGTAAATTTTCTTGACCAGGGTTGCCGGTATTTTATCCAAGTTCTGAAAATTCAGATTTTGTTTCTTTCTGATTTGATAGTTATTAAATGATTATCACAATTCTCTCGCTAGATCTTCAAAATGGTTTATACAACAAGCGTGAGTGCAATTTATTCTATTTTATTTATTCTTTACTAAAATTTAAAGTGCTTTTAAATAAAGTTTGGTTTTTCTTTTAGAATTGACAAAATTAAAATTAATTCGTTGCAGGATAATAAGATGAATTGTTTTATAAATATTTAGATTTTTATGCAAGCAAAATGTGTATTTTTTAGAAAGAATTATTTAATTGTGAAAAAAGTTTTATGGATTTCGGCTTTGCTTTCCAAAATTTTATTAAATTCATATAATTTATCAACAGATCTTGTAATTAGTATTATATGTATTGTAATATCTATTGTATAGATAGCATTAGATCTAATATTTTGCAATTCATTCAAAATGCTGGTTTGGGTATCGTTAATGTACGCAGTCCTGCATTTATTTTTTACAGTAAAGTTTTGAATTTCCTTAGAAATCTGCAATTGCTTCGAATGTTTTTGAAAGATAAGTGCCTATGGGGCGTTTTCTTATTACTAGCCTTTGGAAACGTTTTGTTGTTATCATTTGAAACATTTACATTTTTTTTCGACATTTTTGTTTCTTCTTAATTCGAAATTTTCATTTGAAAAATAGTGACATTTTGCCCAAACTTTATTGGATTTTTGTCATTTCAATACATTCACTGCAAAAATTTATGCCTATAATTCGGATCATTTGTCTAATTAGATGCCCCCTTTTGTCTGTCTTAACTGGAAGAAAGGAAGATATAGTAGTAGATGCGATACACTATCAAATCATGTGGCAACCAACGTGTGATACTTTTTTTGCAGTTATGAATTATATATTAAAATATTTTATACTTTGAACGTTAATATTTTGAATAAATATTTTGAACGTTGATTATTTTTTAATTTATCTTAGATTATATTTGTTAATTAGGAAATTCTTATGAAAGTGAATGTATCACCATTTTTTTGGTAAATCTGATTCAATTTATCTAAATTTGGATAAAAATTATGAGATGTTGTATATTTAATTTTTTAACATATCAGTGGCTAATTTGTAGGAGCGGGAAGCTTCAAAAGTTGAACTAATCACAAAATCTTGCATCTGTTTAATATTGGTCGCTAATATGGGCGAATAAACAGGCCGAAGATTTTGGTTAGAAGTCCTTCTGCTAAATTATTCGTCTTTATTTCATAGTTCAATTGCAGATTTACTATGCAAAATTCTTACGAACATAAAATAAATAATTTAAAATATTTTAAAAACTAGCCACCTACGGCGACTACATCATACGAAAAATATATTTGAAACTCGAAAACGCGATACTCTTGGATGTTTTTATTAAAGTTCAAATAATTTCCGTCCACTCTGCAGGTGTCGTCCTCGTCATCTGACCGCAGTTCAAAATTACGTGGTCCATCTCAAAATAACCCTACTGCTGCTTTTAAGATAGGTCGTCAATATAATTAAACTTCGGCCCACTCCGCTTTTAAACCCGATAAAAGTTCAGTTATAATGAGGCGATAGTGCAAATCGCAATCAAAAAGAGCCAAGGGTTCGAAATCATTTTCTGTTGAAAATGGATTGAACTTGTATTGCCTAAACTTTAACCTTGACAGCTAAATTTCAATACCTGCATTACCAGGTATTTTATCTACTTGATGCTATTTAAGGAGATGTGTTCCAATGTTTTCATATGTTAATTTCTTTTTGCGTTTTATTTTGGAATAAGCATCTAAAATATTTAATTTTTATTAATGGAGCAATTTTTTTTAAATTATTAAAACGATCAGCGAATTCAATGGAAATTGTATCGAGTTATTAATTATTCGTCGTTAAAGTATTGAACATATGAAAGAATTAATTTTAATTAGAGGATTGCGTAGATACGTTTTTGCCTATTTAATTCCTTCTCACATTTGGAAGATACAAAAACAGGAAATAGCGTTATCGTAAAAAAAATTCCATTTCTAAATTTCAAACCTTCTCGTTTTTAGAACTGCTAAATTTTAAAAACACTTGAAGTTATTATTGGGAATAAATCAAAACTTTCCATTTTATCGGCAGCTTCTGCTGGTTGCAAATTTTTAAAATCTTCACCTAATTGGATGCAGCCGCCCAAGAATTAATATCTAGCATGTTGTGCTAATAAGATGAATTTATTAGTATATCTTTTTTTGACAATCTCTGAAAGAGAGCCGAGGCTAAAGTTAAATGTTGCTGAAGTAGTCATATTCAAGTTGAAACAATGGGCTCTCATCTTGAAGAATGTTATAGAGCTCAAATAATTTCACATATGCACTGAAAAGGCTTTGTTCATAGAGTACTGCAAATGCAATGTAAACAATGAAAAAAATTAAAGTAGTCGAAATTGCTAAATCAGGAAAAAAAATGGCAACATAAAAATTTTAATAATTACCGTTTTAGGTATAATATAGTGATCTAACACTCGTCGAGACGTCTTAGATTTTTTTATCATCTGCCATCTGCATCATGCTAATTTATTTTTGCATAAATGTCTTTTCAGTGATGTATATGATGGGAATAAATAATTTTTCTTCCATTTTATGGGCAGAATCTGTGAAATGCAAATCTTTCAAATCTAATTCGAAATTATATAATTCAATGTAGTCGCATAAGAGCTTATATCTAGTATGCTGTGTTTATAAGATAAATCTAATTAGCATATCATTGAAGAAGATGGAATTCTTTGTTTATCATCTCATATATACAAGATGGTTATGTTGGAGTTGAAGGTTGTTTTTATTGTTAGTATACAAGCTAATGTGCATCTTTGATAAGTATGTTTTTCTTTTCCTTCTCTTATGTTCTGGTTACGAAATGTTAACCGCATTTTAATAAATATTCATAATTGTCACTGTGTGGATCTTTCTTGATAGATTGTTGGTTGAATTTATTGATTTAAGCTAATTTTATCTCAAGAGTTATTTCCATGCCCATAAAAATATATACTAGATAAATATTAACCATACGATTCATCTGACGAATATCTGCAGTAAATGCAAATATATTCTTTCTGAATCGAATTGGCAATGTAAATAGATTGTCTTCAATCACTCCGCTGTTATACTGAATTGAGTTGAGCGATTTTCCACTAGTAGTCAAGCTGGACGCATTAAACACGGTACTTTAGTTGTCGTTTTTTAAGGCCTATAGATGCCATGATGAGGCATATAATATGTCACTTCAGATTCAACTCTTTCATCTTGGTATTTTGCTCATGTGGCCTAACTCCTCATACTTCTTCAGAAAGTCAGAATTCAGTTTCAGATATTTTTGGTCTCTAGGCAGGTGAGTCCACAGCGATTCGAGTCGTTTTAGAGCAATATCCCTTGAATTCCCTAGACACGACCAGTGGTCTTTTAAATGGCATCGCCACAGTATCTTTTCCTGTGTCATCTCTTATGTGTTCGCTCATAATGCTCCTCACAAATAGCATTCTCTTTACTTTTGGGTAATTCTTTACCTATTTCCCCAATCTCCCAAAATTTTCTTAAGTTTGAATTTAATTCTGCTCCACATATTAAACTGCAATAGTTAGAATTTAACTGAAATCGAAATGCTACCTCCTACAATATACCCAAATAGAGTCCTGTAACGTCAAATTCTAATTTTTAGCATTTAATTTTCCCGGCTTTATTATTTAATAAAAGTATTCAGTGCCAATTAAAATATCTATTTTGCCCGGAATATTAAAATTAGGATCTGCAAGGTCAATTGATTTTGGGATATGTACACGCATATCTATCATCTTATTCGGTATTAAATCTGTTATTTTTGATACCACTAACATTGCAATATTTCTTTCGAAACTTGTATCTTTATTAGCCACAGTTGCTGTAACTCTGCGATTAACTACCAGCTAGGCATTATTAATACTGGAAATAGATTTATTTATTTTTTCACTTGGGAGTTCTAGCCTCTGCATACAATTCTGACTCGTGAGGCAGCGCTGTGAGCCGTTATCCAAAAGGCACCTACTTCCAGCCATTGAGAACATCTTTTATTAAACATCTTACAGTAGACAAAACTACCTTTTGATTTACGACTCCGCTCGCTGGGGAAAACAGAACCTTGATCCGAAATTTTCCCCTCCGATTGCAAATTATTTGACTTCAGCGGTTTTTACATTCGAAGACGGAACATTTTTTGCTTCTTTCGAAAAGTGTATTAATTTATTGTGAGCTTTGCCACAGAAACAATTTCTATACAAACATTTTTTAACGCTACAATTAGGCGATAAATATTTAAATGACATGAACAGATGAATTCAACATGATAAAATAACCATTATTTCACAATCTCTGATGTATGTGTCGGACCGTCTTCATCTTGGAAGATCCAGTTTCGGGGCAATCTCAAATTTACAACACTAAGGGCAAAATAATTTTAAAAATATTTAGGTAGTCTATTTTTTCATTGTAGATTCGACAAATACCATATTACTGATTCCGGCAGGCGCCATACACCCCAGACCATAACAGAATCCGTCCGCTTGTTTAATTTTCTTAACTGAATACTTACTACTGTATTCTTCATTCTTTAATCTTCATATTTTTGCAAACTGCTGTGTTTGCAAAACAGCAGATTGCCTGTAATTTTTACCACCTGTAATTTTTATCAATGTAACTTTAGCATTTAAAAAAAATTCAGCTTTTTTCTCGTCACTAAATAAAATATTATTACAAAACTCTAAATCTTTATTAAGGCACTTTTATGGGAAAAACAGACGCTTTTTCTGGTTTTATTTCGTGGATGAATGGCTTCTTACATTGAATCCTGCCATGTAGTTAACGTTCATGAAGAATCTTCCTCGTAGTGCTTGCACTTATTGTCATGGCTGATTTTTGCGAGAGGCTTTGAAATATTTAAACAGCACTTGCAGCTGGATTAGATTTGATCTCTCCTTCTAAGGCTCTCATTTATCAGTAAGTCATCTTGGTCTTCATATTCTCTGAAAATCTTGAATCTATTTGGAATATTTGTCAAATTTCATTGTACATTGGATTCTTTCAACAATTTTTCCTATTTCATGCAAGAATTTATCATTTTCTTTCAAGATTTTTTATTTTCCCGTTTCTAGTGCTGTTTATTTGGATCATGGCAAAACATCTGAGATTTTTCTAGAATTTTTCATAAATTGAGGCAGAATATAAGACTAACTTATATCGAGATCCTGCTAGAAAAAAAAAAAAATTCTATAAAATTAAAACATTTGAAGGAGAAAGAAGTACAAGTGTTTATTTTTTTAAAGCATACAATTGAATGAACTTGGGTTCAAATTGAATTCTTTAGGTATTTTATCTTAATCAAATGTTTACAAGATGTTTGATTCTGCTTAATTAAGTTAATAATTATATATATCTACTTTATAAGTCATTAATATATTTGAGAACGTTTTCTAAATCAATCATAGGCGTTTACTTTCTTCTGACTCTCACTGTATATCTGTGTGTGTGTGCAATAAATTTCATTTTATTTGAAATTGGTGAGGCTATGGCTTTGCTTTAATTTCTAAGTTGCGTTGGTTATTCATTTTTTTTTGGCAGGACTATTTTTTTTTTTGAAAATTCCAATAGCTTTAGCCAAAAAGTAGATATTTCTTCGGAAAAATTTTAAGTCGTCTATTTTAGTGACAAACCTTTTTTATTTAAAACTAATCGCCTTACTTACAAATTTACAAATGCTCAGTGTGCCGTGCTCCATGCAGGAATTTGGTTGTTAAACAAAGAGTCAGTTTCTTCACAGCATTAAGTAGCATTACTGACAATTAAGTTAATTGTACCATTAATAGAGTTAGCTAATACATTGTAAATATAGTTAACCTTGTAAATGTAGTCAACGTTGTTAGTCAACTTTGATCTGGAATAGACGATGAGCATACAAAAACGTGTATGTTCAACTCAACATCTTGATCAATGTAAGAAATAACTCCACGAATTGCGGAATCGCTTCGTGATCAGCTCGTGGTTGATATTTAAATTTTAACGAATACATTTTGGTTTAGTGATAAAGTATTTCATTTCCCTAATTTTTTTCAAAAGCTTTCTATTTTCATTCATTCAAGAAGTATCGGGTATTATAGCTTTCCCAGGTTTGTAGATCGAATATTTTGTCTTTCTCGTGTATTTAAAGATTGGTTGAATTTGAATAGATTTGATACATTTTACGTAAAACGGCAGAAAATGACATTGTTGTCTATGAATTTAAATTCAAAGTTAATTACTCTATTTTAGCTCTATCTTCCACTATTTAGCACTATATATTAGTTTATCCGTCATAAATTTATTTTTGTTTCTTTTTGTTGGAGCAGGAAGCTTCAAAAGTTGAACTAATCACAAAATCTTGCATCTGTTTTTCAGGTTGAAAATGCATCTGTCAGGCCCTTTTCTGTTCCGAGAACAGCTCGCCTCCGCCAACAGGGTAAGCAGTTACAATTTAAAGTTTCACGCCAGTCATTTCAATGGCTGGCGATTGTTTCTTCATATGCAGTATCTTTCAATAAGTTTGGTACTTTAAATTTTTAAAATATATTGAATACAAATTATACACAATCTGATTAACAATAAAAAAAATTCGACGCGATTTTGATAAATATTTGAGTTATAGATCTCTACGTAATTGGGAATTAACTAAAATTTCCATGTCTATAAATGTGTATGTGCAGGAATCGTCAACAAGAAAATAAAAATAGAGCTAAAATGAAAAAAAAATGTTCGAGTGCAGAGAGGAGAGGGGGGGGGGGAGGAGTGGTCAGTCAGTAAGATAAAATAAGATAGCCAGATAGATTACAATTGGAAGGAAGGGGAGTGAAAAGTGCTCCTTTTTCGAATACTCTTGTGTGAAGCTGTTGAATAACGAAAACTGCTGAGGCTGAAGTAAAGTATCGCTGCATTATCTCTCTATAATTTGATTCCATCAATTTGAAATTTTAAAAGAATGTATTGAAAAAATTCCTTAATTTTGAGCTTAAAATTGAGATCCCACTGTTATTAAATGTAGAAATGAACTTAAATGATATTTTCAAGCTTTTATATAAATGTCTTTATTCTAAAAGATTGAATACACTTGTCAATATCATTCTCTAACATCTTACGTGCATAAACGTGATCCAAGAAAAAAAATAAAGGAAATTTGGTGTGTGCACATTAAAAATAAATGAAAAATGGCAGACGTGTGAGGAGAGAATCTAAATTTGAATGTAAAGACTGTTGGATTTTGTGCAGCATCCTGCTTTGAAACTTACCATACTGAATTAAATATACCTTGTATTTTTTATTCACTTTGCTGTTTCTACATATTTGAAATTAGATTTTAAATAAAATTAACATCATATTTTAACTTTCAAAAGAAAACATCTGTGTAATAGAACTGTTTGGGGTTTTTAAAAGGATAAAACATTAAGAAAAAAGTGGTTTGTTTAGCGGTAATTAGATGTGAATGGGATATAAAGTACTTAATTAAGATTCCGATTTAAAAAAAAAATTTTATTCTCTAAAAGAAGTATTTTTTCAAAAAGGTTGAAATATCAAAATTTCATCAAAATCAAACAAGTTTATATATAATTTCCTTTTATAATCAATTAAATTTTGTATATTTCCTATATTACTTAAAAATTTTCGAGGTGTTGTGAGAAACATTTTATACTTTGTATAACATATAGGTATTAAATATTTGATATTAAATAAAAAATATTTATAACAGGCTTATGAAACAATAAGTCTTTGTACTGAGTTAATTATGGAATGTTATGGAGTTAGCTGAATAGCTAAATTGACTATTTTATAATTTATATAACGGAACATTCCATTGAATCCAAGAATGAACTTATTATTTGTGTAAAGTTACAAAAGAAACCAACGTTTCTGAAAGACTTAAGGTTATAAATGTACAAATACCGAAAAAATGTTATTGAAATAAAATGCGATTGAATTTTCATTTTACTGCAGATATGATTTTGGAAATGCTTAATCGGGCTAAGACATCGAACAAAAGATTATTTATAAAAGCTTTATCTACATCAAGCAAACAATACTGTTCCCATAAAAGGGTTTTGTCTGAAACTTCAATTTGCTAATGTGAAAGAGGAAAAGTAGGGGGAGGGAGCGGAAATACCAGCCAGTGGTAAGGAGTAGGGAGGACTCTATTTCCCCAGAAGTGGACCGCCTGCAGATGTGAAGGGGGAATGTCGCTGTTATTTTTCTAAACGCTCCTCACGTGTACACTGATATTTTTTAAAAGAACTCTTGTTCGATGGAGATAAATTGTAAAGATGCTATGCGTAGAATAATTGGGCGCTTGGAAGGTTAAAACCATTAACTGCAAATATTTTCCCCCTTTCCCAGATACGGTAATTTTTCGAATAACGAATTCGGATCTCGGTTCAATTTGGAACTATACATTGCTGTAATAGGAAAGAAAAAGTTGGAAATTGAAGAGTTGGGGGAGGGAAGTGGTCAGTCTGCAAGATAAGATAGCCAGATTGTTAAGAAACACATTCTCCTCACTGTGGTAATTGGCTCCACACAGTTGGAGAAAAAAGGGAGTGTAAAATGCCAGTTTTTTTTTTAAATTCAAACTTGGTTTCGCATGAAACTTGCGCCCTTTTTCGCACCATTTAAAGCAGGAAATAGGGTCATAAACATCCCCCTCCATCTTGCTTCACAGTCTGTCCTTCCAGAAGGATATTCTAAGGGTGTAATCACAAGAACACAAGGAAAAGTGCCATTCCCGGTCGGCTTTTTTTGGATGCAGATCAACTTGCTTTAGGGCTCCAGGGGAAAGCCCACAACCCTTCTAAATAGGAGTGGTCTGCTTTAAATGGTGTGAAAAAGGACTCTGTACACAACCTGATTTTAAGAGTCGACAAGATGTTTCAAATTTAATTTTGAATACACAATTAATTTTCTAACCAAAGGTTTTTAAGTAGAAAAAAAAAATTCGAAAATAGATTGGATAGAAAAAAAATATCGTAAGAAATCTATAATTTTAATGAATTCTTCTTAAAAGATCAGGTGAATTAAATTATGTCAAAATAGGAGGACTTTCTTTTATTATATTTAAACTGGCTAACTTTAGTTAAATTATTAAGTTTTATGATTTACTAGCTAATTTTAATAATTTCCTCCGTTTATATGTAAATTACAAATGAAACTACTTGAGTGAAATAACCGGCAATTCCACTTCTTTTTTATGAAATACTAACCGCCTTCTTCGACCAGGTGGTTCCATTATTAGTGCTTGTAAAAAATTTTGCTTAAATATTTATTATTAATAATTTTGTACTCATGCCTTCCCATACTTCCTCAGGAAAAATCTTCAAACATTAATATATCAATGTTTTTACTATTTTAGAAGCCTTACATCGCTCAATTCATTTTGCTATACATTTCCTTAATTTTCTACCCATGAATTTATTCATTCAGTTTTATGGCATGAATGTCGCCATTATTTGATTCTGATGTTAAAACCTTAATTGTAGGAAAGAAAGATTTTATTAAAACCATATTTCATACTGCAAACTACTCAACTTGGAAAAAGAAGCCAAATCCTCCTTTTTTGTTCAGAAAAAAATGGGGGAAAGGGTAAAATATTAATAGCAACAATGAAAGGGATTTGAATTTTATTTCAACCATGGAATTTAATGCTACAAAAATGTTAAAGAAATTTTTTAAAAATTTATTTAGTATAGAAAAAAAAATTATATTGAAGAGATAATGTTTTGAATTTTAACATTCTTTTTATGTTAATGTAAAGATTATCATTGTGACAAAATATTTTCAGGAGTTGTAGCGAGAAAATGCCGACATTTCATTTATTTCTAATTAAAACTCTAATCAAAATATCAAAAAGTAAAGTTTTATTATACTTAATAAGTTTTTCAGTATTAATTGCATTTTTATGTGGAAGCATGTACCGAAAAGTCATACATTTCCATTTTTGTCTTTTCTATAAATTTTGCATAACTTAAAATATCTGATACTTATTTTTTTCATTTTTTTTTTCAGAGAGCAGCATAAATTACCAACAGGTAAGCTATTTTTGTTTTAATTTCTTAAGAAAATTTTCATGAGTTTATACCATTCTTTTCTTAATGCAAAAATGTAGGCGAATTATTGTGTGTTATAGTAATTACAAGCAAATTGATACATCTTCTTTTTAAAAACAAATTATAATTCACAATATGTCTTTGAAAAAGTGTATCTTATTAGCATTTTTGTAATCAAAGTATGTGTAAAAAAATAATATAATCGTTAAAATATTAAAGGTTTTAGATTTTGAAAAATATAAATAGTTTAGATCTACCAAAATAAAATAAATCGCATGTTTTAACACAGCAATTGAGAAAGTAAATTCCACTCATGTAGCTCATTAATGTTTGATCTTAATTGCATATCAATATCAAATTTTAGTGCAAACTTCGGAACATGAAAGAGTTCTCGAATTCTCACTCGTTTCGTTTTTCTGCATTAACAACTACAGATTATATTTACGTACACTTCTTGCTCATGTTTTCGGGTAATCTGATAGAAAGTGTTATTGCATATGTTTACCCGGTGCTATTTGACTCGTTGATAATAACATTAATTTACTTAAAAGCACAATTGTGTTTATATTAAAAAAAATGTTTATCTGAACTTGAAAACATGATAGCAACAGGAAAATAAAATGGGGATATATATATAAATTTTTGCAGACTTAACACTACGTAATATTAAGTAATTTTTCAAACTTTAGTAAAATTAGACGACGGACGAAAAGCTTTCAAATATAGATCTTAAGACAGCTTTTGCATTCCTTCGACCAATAGATTCTTGTTTTCTTGCTACTTATATTTAAGTTTCTCCTTTTTGTTTGTTTTGATTTTCGCCTTAACAATGAGTTGTAATTTTTATTCCGCATTTTATTTGTATTCTGACCACTCTCTTGCTGGAAACTGAACATTGATCCTTTCTTTTTTTTATTTCAGCTTTACGAAGCCGAAAAGGCTAAATGTGAAGCTGAAAGTAAAAGAGCCGATTTTTGGCAAAAGGAATATGAAAAGTGCCAAAAACAGCTGGACGAATTAAAACGGGTATGAAATTTTTACTTTAGAAATATTATTTTTGCTATTGTTTACCCAACAAATTTGAATTTCGCCTATACTTACACCTTAGAAATAAAATACGGGTAGAACCTAACTATTATATGGATGCCATCCACACTATTTTTCTGTTTGTATAAAGCACTTATAACATAATAATAAAGCTATAATAGCACTTGATTTAACACTGATACTTAGCCGATATTGAGAAATTAGTTACATTTTTCTTCTTGTATGTCACAGTAAAATGTTAAGATTTCCAACCAAAGTTGAAATTTTATGCTTAGTGAATCTTTCCAAAAGCTATTAGAAAATTCCAGAAAACACTAAACCTCCATTAAACCCTGATCAATTACGGAATTTTTCATGATAACCAACATTTATAAGCAGAAGCTATGGAATAATGTTTGAACACTTTAATATTAAAAATCAATAATCGCCTTTGAAAACTAGCCAGTTGGTTTACCTCTGATATTACTTATGTTTAATTGCGTTTCAATAGTTCAGGATTGCATGTTTGATTCCATTAAATTACTAGTGTTATTTTAATTGTCTTTTATATATTCTACTCAATATGTATGTGAACAGTTTTAGTAGACAACAGTCCCATGACATTATAATATTAGTAAAAATGCAAATATACTATTAGTATGCTTTCGAAATATCGCAATACTGTAGATCCCCACCCTTTTTTTTATCTCGTAACTTCACAGAACTTAATCATAATGCTTTAGCTTTTAAAAGTGGAAGAAAATCAAGCGATTAAAGGAAACAAAGGAAAAAGTAACAAAGCAATTTCGGAGCAATGACATAACATGTTAGAAATATGCAATATTTTAAAAAAAATAATAAATAAAAATAAAAATGCCAAATTTCAGGAAAAACTTGCATGATAAATCACAACATCTAGAAAGAATTGAATTTTGAAATGGCATAAAATTTATGTTTATGCTATATTTTCAGCAGTTATTGCTGGAAAATTATAAAATTCGCTTAATTTTTAATTAACTAAAATTTTAAGAAAATCCCTCCGAAGAGCATTTTTCATCCTCCAAGGCATACACCAAAAATTTCGTAGCTGTAGATCAGATGATTCAGCCTCTAGAGCGGCAATCTACACACACATTAATCATTGTTATTAGTAGTGATTATTCTAGATTCAATGATTGAAATCGAAGAAATTGATAATTTCATTTGACTTTTTCCATATAATGCGTCGCATATTTCCAATTTTTCCGACTTTTGACACGATTTGTAGAGTTGTATTACATAAACAAAGAGACTGTTATGTATTTAAAGAAGAGTGTCGTGAAATCGATGCAATTTGGCGGATGGATTTCGAAAATATAAACATGCTTAATTGATTATCTCAGTAATACTATGTAATACTGTAATACTACTCGGTAATACTATATATTTCTGGTTTAATTTTCTATGCTAAATTTTCCAGCTGACATTATACTTGTCCAGTGTTCTTTGTTGCCTCTTTTCCGAAAACCCGCCCGCCTATCTTTTATAGTTTTCAATGGTATATTTTCCATGGGTAGTCATTAAATGCCTTTGGTACCTTAAGGCTCGAGGTTTTCTATCCCATAGGATATCGTATTTATATGAGAGAACTCTTGAAGAACCTCTTTTTCCCTTGCATATACTTGCTTATTCTTTAAAGCGGGCTCTGATCTCTTCTATTCTTGAAGGAAAGGACCAGGAAATCGTTCTTTTCCTATCTTAGATATTTCTAAAACATGAAAAAAAGAAGGGAAATAACATACATACATTGATGGAAAATAAGAAAAAAAAAGGGAATGAAAAAGGTGCTTTGTTATTCCTTTTTAAATGAAACTCGATTAAAGATGGTTTGTTAATTCCTGACAGCCTTTTGAGGTTCTATTTTGCTTGCAGAGAACATGTAAATTTTAGCTCCCATCTTTTTCGCCAAGTGCAATAACAGCAAGCGTTGTTTCAAATTCTGTACAAAGATCAGAAATGTTTATTTTGAATTGGTGGACAGGATTATTACTTGTTATCAGATATGTAACCAGCCAACTCGACAACTCCATCCTATAATGGGTTTTTTAAATGTTTTTCTATATACTCCAAATAAATGGTACATTGAATATTTATAATTGATTCCATAGAAATGTTTCTACCATTTTATAACGTTAAAAAAATTGTTTCTATTGATCTAATTGCTTGTATGTTAATTGTTAGAAAACTTGTTAATTTTCCTTTCATCTTTTGTAGGTTCAAACCCGTAAAAGACGTCCATCTGATGACAGTGATGCCAGCTCGGTAATTGTTCTTACTATTCTTACTGAAATTAATACATTTATATGTATATAATTAAAATTTGGTGATGAAATTAGTTGCTGTCGTTATCTTGAATGACAAAATCCGAATGTTAAGATTGATTTTAATCGCTTACTGTAGAAAGACGTGCCATGCACGTCGAGATGCTTTTGTCTCGGAATAGCCAATAATGTGCTACATGCATAATTGTCACAAAAGTAAAAATGTTCATCACATGTCGACTGAGATTGCTTGCTAGAGTACAATTTACAGGAGTACAGAATCAAGTTGAAATAAATATCTGCCCGATTTGTATAAGGTATACGATACTCTGTGTGGCCTCGCTCTGAGTTAATTTGGACTATTTTCGAATGTGCATCTTGGAATTTCTTGCCATCTTAAATGGTCCATACTATTAGTGTTCATAGTGTTAAGCAATAGGGAAATTTTCTACAAACCTCAAAGTATTTTTTTTTCCATAATTCTATATTTAAAATTTATTTACACTATTTTATTGGCATACATACATATGTTTCATGCATATGAATCTATTCTTTAACCAAAACTTTTAAAACTCGTTCTATGAATTTCGGATTTCAATACCTTTAGTGCAGTCAAATTTGTTTTAATAAAAGTTTTGTGACATTGTGGGATATTTCGTTTTCATTTGTGAATAAGATAAATGCTATCCCACACTGAAGGGAATGCAACTTTTAAAAGGTAGATTTTATTACATCAATGTATTTCTCCTATATACAGTGTGAAAGCCATTGTGCTTAATGCGTCTTTCAACATTATAATAAAATAATGGCTGTGATATAAACGCATTATTATTGCAAAAACTTTAACTTTCGGCATTTAAGAAAATAACATGCATTTTTTTCTGATCATTCTAAGCACTAAAAAGAAGCTCTTTTTACACAATTCATTTTTTTGCTTTTTGGAGTGATAAAGGTTAAGTTGCAATCTGGTGATGTATAGCAACTACGACGAATGGGTAAATTTTGGAGACGGCTTCAAGTTGTGGTTGCACCCGAGAACCAGTCAGATAAATGCTTCGCAAATGCAAGATCCTCCTTTTACTTTCATATACTCAATTACCAAAAAATAATCGAAGTAGAATGGTTGCTATCTACTTGAAGAAATATGAAACTGGAAAACGATTAATTAAGATTTTGAGAAAATAATTGTTCTATATACTGGTTGCCGCATCAATTCGAAAACCACAGCCCCACCAGGCATTTTTAAAATTATGAGATTCAGTCTCGGAACAGGATTTTCAACTTCAAATCTTACAAAATCCATGTTAAATCAAATAATTACTTCAAAAAATTCAATAATTTAAAATGCATTTTAATTTTGTTGATTTATATTATTATATGTAAAACTTTATAATAAAGTTTTTTTTTTTGAAGCACATTAATTTTCCTAAATTTGCAGGATTCTCATTCGAGCAAGAGAAGGAGAATAAGCGACGATGATGTAGCGGTAACTGCTTTTGTTATTTCTATTCTGTGTAGTATTGAGTGTGTGATAAATGTCCTAAGATAAAATTACTGTTTGAATTATAATATTTGTTACTCTCATTTTGGCAACATGTTTGTTCATTAACCATAGTGTGTTCAATTTCTTTTAAATCTGTTGTACACAGTTTTGTATTCATGATTCCTTAAACAGCACATCCTTCATTTTCATATCAAAATCGATATTTCAACAGTTTTATTTTAGTAGCCTTGCATGCGTCTCATTCATTGAATATGAACATAATTATTGGGATTGAGTTGAATGATGTAATTTCCCATTTTATCTATTGAACTGCTCACTTCTGACGCTTATTTCTTATTTCTCATGCAAAACATGCGTTCAGTTTTAGCATAAAAAATGATGTGGGGCCTTTTGCACCCAACAATATATTAGCTAAACTAAAACGTAAAGAATATTAATCACAGTTTTTGAACTTATCTATAGACAGAAGGCTCCTGGAAAACAATGTAGATTAGATCCGAATGCGTCGACTATGAAGAAAGAAAAATCCTTAACTTTGTAACATAGTTTTCGAGAAAAACGTAAAAAGTATGAGTTAACATTCCTTGCAAAAAAAAAATTTTTTTTTGAAGCTCAAGGAATTGCAAAATGAGGAGAAAGAAACATTAAAAGAGTAAGGATTGTAGGTTTACAATTAAAAATTATAGGCTCATAAGCTTAAAGAAAGAGAGCATTGATAGTGGGTGCCAGTTGTATTAATCAAAAGTCGTAAAGTTCGCATTAAAATTATGAATTCTTTGGTCGCTATTTTGAACGCTATGAGGTGGATTTCCTTCCTTTGGGAAAATCTAAACGAATTGATATAACTTCCGTTATTTCAGAAAAAGTATTACTTGTATGGAAACGGCGAGATTTCAGTCATCTGCTCTTAACTACCAATGGTTCAGTTAACTCCTTTACTTTTAATATATTTGGTTTAGTATTTACCTCTAAATGGGAAACGGGTGAAATTACTCTTTTGAGTGCTTTCTTCACTTTCGTCCTGTCCACAATACGGTGTTGAATATTACGCGGGTAGCCAATCCACTGCGCCATCGGGCATTTATATATATCTCAAAAATGCGCAGTGATTATTTTGAATGTTTGCATGCATAAATAATATGTCCTACATAAGTATTGCCTACCTGTTCATCCAAAGATGTTTGTTCTCAAATTTTTCTCAAACATTCCTACTTCCTTAGCATTTTTCTCATCTTACAAGTAGCAGATGTTGGTTCTTTGGATAACTAGTGTGCACTCAGGAAAAGAATTCTAGTTCTGTTAAGTTTGTCTGGTAGTACCCAGATACTCCTTAATTCCTGATATTGTAAGGACAGTTATTTACAGATATCCTCACATTTTAAAGAAATAAAATAATTGCCTATGATTTAAATAAATAAACAGAGTAAACTTTAGTTTTTTTTTTAAATAGGGGATAAGACAAATGCAACTATATATGTATGAATGGGTGTGCAGTATATAATGGAAATGTGTTATTGCAAATTAATAGGAGGAAAAGCAAGTTATATAGAATGTATATAATAATGTCTTTAATAATCGGGTAGACATTTATATTTACTTCCAAAGAGTGCTTTTAGCAAACGATGGAACTAATTAATTATAAGGAAGCCATATTCAGATTTTAGCAAAACTCCATATTTTTTTTCCCCCATAACTGATGTTTTCTTTAATAAAATTTTAAAAAATTTTTACCACATCTTGGAAATTCTTATTCTTCTATTTACATTTGTTTTATAACTATTCATAAAACATTATTCAATTGAAATTTTTGAAATTATGAAGGATGCATTTTAAATCCAAGAATGTGCAAGAATTCGGATTGTGGTAGTTTCGTCTGCAAAGCTTTGATATAAGGCCTTCATCTCAATCACTTCAGCATTACCGTTATCACCGCTTTACAAAACACATTCTGCATGTTGGCAACAGACATGCAGAGAACAATTTGTATATTTTGGAAATAATGGCACATACTTTTACAGCATTTTTGTATCTAAAATTTTATTTAAATACCTTTTTTTTAATAAATCATATTTGAAAAATACGAATTCTATAAATTAGCATTCTTGTCTTACTATGAAACAAAAGAACTATTTAGTGTGGAAATGAGTCTGGAAATCTTTTTTTAGTCGAATGAACCGGATGAGCCAGTGGGAACAATTCCACCGCCACGCCGCGTTCGAGTTCGGCAACCACCTCTGTTCCCCAGGATAAGATATCCAGGACCGGTGAGTAAATCAATTTTGATGTATTGCATCTAGGTTTATATAATATATATTTCTTGCAGAGTTTATATTGCAATAGTCATTCAAAGCAATTTTTAAAACAGACCGATGATTCTATGGCTACTAATGGTAGCACGTAGTTGCTGTTTTTCTCAGTAAAGACTCGTTGAGAAAATTATCAATTTTAATTAAAAATGGTTAAGATTTTAGTTTTGAATAAATTCAGAACGTATTATTCCACTAAAACCCACTTGCATCACGTTAAAATTTGGAAAAAATTGACTTTTCATTAATATAAATTCTTTTAAACAGATTTTTAGAGAACTTTAAATAGTGTTGCATATAAACATGCTGTTTAAAACGTAATGCTAACGTATAACCCAAATAATACCCATATAATACATACATATAACCAAATCGCTTAGATGTTACTTCATGTCCATGACCCATGAAACATTAAACAATGTTCATTTAATAGTACGTACCTTCTGTTCATGATTTTTATGGACCTTAATTGTGTCTATTTCCATTATCTCGGTGTTATTGTCAGATTCATCTGAATTGTCACTTTCACGATATTTCGCAATCGCTTTTTTAAATAAAATCCTTCCATTGTCGAAAGTTTAAGAGAATCGTGTGTTGCAATATTTGAAACAATGGACACAGTTTGAATTTCAAGGCACTAATATAATTTGTTGTTGGAAATTAAACAAATGTTTTTAAGAAATTGCCAATATTCAAGAAATATTTCCGCAACTACTGAATTGGAATCATTAAAAAAAAATAGTGTAAAACTTATTTTTGTACGATATTTTCCCAAGTTTTGTAAAAACGTCGATTTTTAAAATTTTTTTAATAATTTTAATTAAAATTAAAAAAAACTTTGAAGTGCTTGCTTTCACCTTCCAAGGTGTACATGTTCCAAATATATTAGTTAAATATTGACTTGTAGAGTGCCTACATACATTCAAATACAAATTTTACTAATTAGTTTAATCATGCATGTATTCCATTTGAAATTGTTGAACTCGCTGTCCTTTTTCAAAGTGATAAATGTGATTAACTCTTCAATTGCATAAAATTCACTAAATTTAATATTCTGGTGCAAAAATGTTAGATTCGCATTAGGCAACAAATGTTTGAGTCCCCAAACGAATCACTACAGTATGTAACAATTTTTGCAAAAATTTCATAATTTATTTTACGTATTTACGGATAATCCATGACATTTGCAAATAATTGTTTTCGTAATATTCTATCGAAATTGTTAAACCTTAGAACTGAAATTGGAAGATTGGAAATGAATTGATTAGAGGATTTGAATTGAAAATTAATCTTTGAAGGAAAAGTTTTCTTTCTTCGATTTTTTTCACTAATAGAATCATTACCTAATCTAATAATTAAAAGTAATCGAGATTCATTGTTCAGATTTGAAATCAAAAATCGGTGTAGATCTAGTGCTTGAACTTTACAATAACTCATCGTGAAGCTGAATTACTTAATCATAGTTTTGAAAATGTTAGATCTATTTTAAAAAGGTATTCGCATGTCTACTTGTGAAAATTTTATATTTTGACAGTCTTTAATTACTATCTTTAAAAAAATTATTTATTTATTTTATTGACGAACTTAGTACTTAATTTCTGAACAATTACTTTTCAGCCTCTAAGTCGGGAAGCCAGCGATAATCGGTTCAACGACCGATTTAGCCGTATGCTGGCCAAAGAGAGGCTCAACGACCTCTACTTGGATGTTTGCGAGTCCTGCACTCATTCCAGAGTGCCAAGGGCTCTCTTCGATAGGTGGATGAAGCGGGTAGTGGGGGATAGGAGTCCGGACGAGCGCGGGATTGATTGGCGCACGATTCCGCCACCGGGTTGCCTCAGGGAGGCCGGTATTTTCCGGATCTACAGTTTGGCCCATGACAGGGCTTCCGATGCCAGGCGGAAAACTGTTATGGACCAGGATGTAGACTGGGCTTTCAGGCACCTGAGGGCCTCCTTGAATCGTTAACTCAAAAGTTAAGGATTCAAGGTCACGAAACGCGCG
>JAPMOR010020545.1:0-18106 GCA_026543865.1 Argiope aurantia
CTGAAGAGCATTTTGAACGACATGTCTTACATTTTATTCCATGTATCTTACCAAGCAATTGGCAGACAATATGCAAACTTATGAACATTAACATAAAAAATGTATTTTCATGGTTAAAAAAATGTATATTTAGAAAAATTTAACAATGGCTCAAAAATTCCATAAATTTTTGATAACCAATCTATTTTGCCATTCTGCAAAAAATTTGAAATATTTATAAACCTTTCAAAATTTTCGAAGAAAAAAAAATGTTCTAATCTTTTGTCATTTTGATGGTTAAAGCGGTAAAACGAAACATCAAAAAAACATTCTGCAAAAAGCCGCCTTACATCCAAAGATTCCACGATTTTTTACGTTCCTAAAGTGCTCTGGTTTTCAAAGCTTTTATACTAAAATATTCCAAGATTTGCAATTCATCCCGTAGTTATATTCGAATGATATACTTGAAAAATTCTTCAGAGACTCGCCTTTGGAAAATCTTTTCTTTCTTTTGAACATTTTAAGCACAACAATCATTTTTATTTATATTTAATCTAAAGATTATTTTTACTTTATTTCTATTAGAAAAAAATCATATTCTTTCAAAAAAGTTTAAAGATTCCCTTTATGCCGATGGCACTCACTGAATACCTAAATAAAGGACTTAGGAAATGCTTTACAATGCAGATCCGAGTATTTCAAAATGGCGGTTCTAGCGTAACAGACAACTGAATGCGGTTCAAAAAAAATATGACTAGAAAGTTTGGCTTTACTGTTGGGAATTTTTATATTCACGATTTAAGTTTTAGTCGTTAATCCGATGCACGCTGTCATCTTCTTTTTCTTTTGATTTCAAGGCTGTCAAAACTGCCGTAAAGTTCGAAATATTTTATTCACCTCAATTAAAGTGGAACGTTTTGAAGTGGAAAAAAATGTTGAAAACTCTTTCCTTGCGATTTGAACTAAGATTTATTTTTACTTTAATTTCAGTAGAGAAAAGGAAAAAGTTTTCTAGAATGAAATTTGTAGCAGAACTAAGTCTTAAAATAAAAAAGGAACAAAATTGCTCGGATGGAAATTTGGTAGTAAAATCAATAGTACGAAAAGTGAGTTTTGGAATTAATTTTAAATGAAAAGTAGTGAAGAAAAAGGAATTTTGAAATCAGAAAAATTGTATCGATCTTTTATAATTCTGTCTTATAAACTTATTAGACAAAGAATCATAAGAGAAGACATTTAAAATTTTCCTGGAAGCCTTTAAACTAAACTGTATACATAAAACTGCATATATATTTTTGGCAATATGATATCATGAGCAATTTAATCATAATTTCATATTAATGACTTATTTTAATTGAAGATAATTAGTTTATAAATCCTTTGTAAATTTTTGTAAAATTATTTCACACTGTTTTGTTAAAAAATGAAAAATTATTTTTATACTTTACAATTTATTACTATTTTACAGTTTTCGGATATTATATTTAATTCATCTACAGAAAGTATAGCTAAAATATTAGTTTCCAATTTTATTATGTCCATTAAATAGTTAAATCGTATTTAATTATCATAAGTACAACAATTTTCTAAAAGAAAATGGCATTGTTAAGTTTTGTAAGCATAATGCAATTTCTTCAGCATATGGTAGAGAATGTTCAAGATACTGTAGTTTGCTTATTTTAGCTATATATTATAATGGTACAGATCTACTTTTTTTACTGGGATTCCATAATCATTTTAAAATAATTTTAGAACTGTAACAAAAAAAATACCAATGTAATTTAAAATATTTCATATTTTTTAAATTTTACATTATTAGGCGAATATTTGCAATTAGAAAAGTACTCTAAATGCCATTAAGATTATATATTCATGTTAATTAATAACCGAATTGTTAAAAAATTACAAAGTCGAAGCTTTCTTAACTGTCTGGTTTTATCAAACATATTTAGTAAAATTTTTTTGATAATAACATTTCCTGCATCTGAAAATTATGGAAGCTAGAATATTACTATTTCAGACGATTTTAGGGGCCACTTCAAGGGAAATCCAATAAATAAACTAGTCGTACATTCTCGTGTACATGCCCATATATATATATATACTAATCGCCCTTGGCAAGATACTGATTCGTTAGGGATGTTGGATATATTTAATTCCATTTAAATCATTCAGATATAACTTCCAGTCCATCATTCCATCAAATTGCCAGACATTAAATTCGTATCATTTTAACTGCCCTACTTATGCTTTGTGCGTAAGTAGGGCAGTAAAAATGGCAGGCAGTAGGCAGTTTGCGTAAATTTGAAACTTTCTGTTGGAGAGCCAGTCCCGTGGCATTTTAGTACTCTTTAAAATGTAAATGTGCTATTTATCTATCTTCTAAATTTCTAGATATTGTTAGCATCCTTTTTTAATTTCTATTGCATGTGCAAAGATATTAAACAAAATTTTCCTTTTTCTTTAGGTTTCAGTTTGAAAAGAAAATTACGCTATGAAATATTTGCTAAAACAATAAAAACGGTTTATTTTTATGGCAGCAATGCTATCTGTTGTCGAAAATTGGACAAAAAAAATTTTTTTTTTTGAAAATTACGGAGATTCAGAAAAAATAACTGCACTACATCAATTAAACACTTTTTTTTTAATTTTGAAACAATCTAAAAATTCCTTATTGTGTAAAAATATTTTTAGAAATTAGCACGGAAAATATCAAAATTCAGCTTAATTTTTAACTAATTAAAATTTTAAACAGTTTCTCCAAAGTGCATATTTTTTTACTTAACTTGTATTTGTGCGACAAATGGTCAATTATAAGCCAAACAGTTTGGCTTATAGTTTGTCAATGCATACAAAAAGACACATACAAATATACATGCATCTCTATTATTGTAAAGATTAAACAAGTTTTTAATTGCTATATATATAAACTGTAACTAATCTTTTATTATTAATAGTAACCTGTAAAGGCGATTAATCGGTTTATCCCACTGATCGGTTATCACATTGGCAGATTGTTTTTAAAATATTAAACACATGAATCACAACATATGTATTATTGTATCTTAATAACCTACATTTGGACTGTTCATTTGCCCTTCATAAAATAAATTATTTTATTATTTTGTCAAAATAATATAGAATTATTTGGTTAAAATAATATAAAGTTTTTATTAGAGCTCAAAAACGAATGACAGATGATGTGCTTGAAGTTCAGAATAGGCCCTTTATTGTATACCCGAGAGAAATATTATATTTTTAATAGGGTGATCAAAAATAGTGATTCGGAGCCAAAACAAAACAGCATGCTAACAAGAACGAGGTAGCAACGATAGGCTTACAAAAGAAATTTCAATGCTCTTTTCTTTTATTGCTTTAACTACCTGTTGGTAAGGTATAAGTTTTTGGATTCAAATTCAAATATCATGACGTTGCTGTTGCATAGAAATTTTAATAGTACGGAGGGGTGGCTGTTCTCGCCTTCTAACTTTGGTTCAAAATTATAAGGTTAGTTTCAAAATAATCGTCATATAGCATAAAAGAGGTTTGAAGTTTCACTGCAATTTCAAACGCATCTTTGAATTTTCTTTGGTTGTCCCAATTACCTACTTGATACCAAGGTATCGACTTTGGGATCAAATGCTCATTTTTGAGATATTAGTTTGAGATATTGGTTCTTTCTTTTGAAGGAATGCATTGATTTTTATAAAATTAAATGAAAATTGGTAAGTTTATGGAAACAATTCATTTTTGGTGCTCTGGTAGCAAATAAATTGAATTAATAAATCAAGTAGATGATATGTCGTTTTTCTTTTTTACTTTTTATATAAGTATTATAGTAACTATGTCTCTGATATTTTATCATTTTAACTACGCATCTTTCAATAAATAAAGTATTTACCTATTACTTTAACTGAAAATTTGTCATTAGCCAATAGTCATTGTGACATTGCAGTTAAAACTCTTACCCGATTCTTCTCGGGATTCTTTACCATTGTTATTGAATAGGAAGATTCTAATCGTATTACACTTCAAATGTTATTTTTAAGTGTTTTTTTTCTGTAAATTCCATCCAAGGTTTGGTCAAATTAATCTTTCCATCTCTGTATGAGACAAAAGTTGATTAAAGTTCTAGGAGTCGAATCTCTCCCTATGATAGAATTTGCGTGATAGAGTTCTAATTCTCAAGTTCAAACTACATATATTCATTTAATTTCTTAATGATTTTGTCCAGTAAAGTTTATCTGTCAGTTAACCTAATATTTCAATTATTCAACCAAACCTTAGTATGAAATTCCATGAGCATTCAAATTACAAAACAATGAGCTTTCAATTCCTTCCAAACCTGGATTATTATCCTAGGTGTATTCTTTGATTGGCTAGTGGTCAAATGAAGAAAAAAATTAAAACCAGGTAATTTTCATTGCAATAAAAATATTAATAATTGAAGCAAATGATTAAACAAGAATTATCTGAATAACTGTTGCTTATTTTTTTTTAAATTAACGAACAATAAATCAAAATGCAGAATGAAAAGGGCCTTAAACAGTTTAAAATAAATTGATTTAGTACGCTCTATTAACATTCTATTCCGAAGATACACTAAACTACTGACATCGCAATTTTGTATTACTGTAAGATAATGGAAAAGCCTTAGGTCACTCTCCATAATAGGCCTTCAGTGAATAGGGCCTCAAAACATTAACATATGAACTCCGAAATCGAAACCATTAAACGCGTGATCTTCTGTGAAATAAGGTCTCGAAACGTCAACATAATAGCCTCAAAGTCAAGACACTGTACGCGGCGCGATCTTTGGTGAAATAAGGACTCAAAACACAAACATTGTAACCTGGAAATCGGAACAGTTGTCATCACGAGATCTGTAGTCGTAGGATCACTCTATATCAACATACAGTCTTCGAAGACTATAGATGGTTAAATCTTTTACTATATTCCTTAAATCTTTTATAAATGGATCAATTGAAATATCATTGTGTGAATCTCGAAGTTGAGGCTTCGACGCTGCTATCATCTATTGCTCCCCCATTTCTGATGAAACTGCAAAAAAGATTAAGACTGGTTACATACACAGCGGAATTTTACGACGCGGTTAATTTACCATCGCCGCAATAACAAAAGTAGTGCATTGAAATAAATTAGAGCTTACATATGAGGCGGTAAAATAAATGCACGATCAATTTGCAGTTGGAGGACGCTGGCGGCAATGGTATTTTTACGTCGCCGTCCAAGTACTGATGCAACTAATCAAATGTAAGTTTATACACACGGTGTTGTTTTAACGTTTAGACCTGCTTTTTCACTGTGAATTTCACCTTCCAGCGTGAAAGACAATTTTTATTTTAGCATCAATAGGTTTTCATACATTATGAACATGACTGAGTTAAATATTGATAATGAAATTTTTATTGTTTTAATCCAAGAAAGGTCTGTTTTATAGGTTTTTAAGGACAGAAGCGCAGTGGTTGACATGAAATTTGTATAAAAATTTGTAACGACTTTGATTTATTGGAAGAAAAAGTGAAAAACTATTTATGGTAAATCCATAATTTCCCATATGTACTTACTAGAAAAAAAGATTGAGTCCTAAAAAAAATCTAATTTTAAGAGCCTAGAAATGGCAGTGATATCCCTTTCTAGTTCCAGAGAATTTTATTTACATTTCATTATTGTGTCTGAATTTAATTATCAATTTTTTTTTAACTTCTAAGCTGGGTATTATTAACGAACGCGATTTTTGTAAAAATATAAACTTTATTGCATTACTGGAAAATTAATAACAATATTACGTCTTTCAAAAAAGTTTTATTATGCTTTGAACTCATTTCTAATAAATCAAAATAATGAAAGTAGTTTAACTTATTTTTAATTAAAAATAATTTACAGGTAAATAAAAATGTGAAAAAAAAAGTTTTTTCATGCAATACTTGTTTCAAATAAGAAAGAGGCATATTTTACAGTTATCATGGCGATCAGAATATTTTTATGTATACCAGAAAACCACGCCTGCATTTGAAACAAAATATCTGCATAGAATGTTTCTCGTATTGTTTGCTTTGAAGCCTATTCTTGTAATATTCTTTCTTAAAATATCTTCCAATCCTATAACTGGCATTGTATCCTCAATCATGCATTCATCTCTATACCTAACATAATTATGAAGAATAATATCATGCGCAACTTTAAAAATATCATGCGCAAATTGTGGTAGAACATTAAAAGGTCAATGGAATATTCTCCATTTATAGCTGAGGATACCAAAAGCATGTTCTATGTACCTTCTTGCTTGACAAATCGATAGCTGAAGATTCACTTTTCAACTGTCAAATATGTTCCAGCATATGACTGTAGAAAATTTTTAAGCAGCCCAAATGCTGCATCACCAACAAAACAGAATGGAACTTCTGAACTTTCTGTGCCAGGCAAAGACAAAATAGAACGGTATTTACTGTCGGCAATGCCCATTAGTACAACTGAATGGTCATATTATTTATATAATTAATATAAATTTCTAATTTTATATTCATTGGTATAAAATATATCTAATGTTCTGTTCATATTTGTATGTTTTTATGGAATTCCATCAATAAACCAAGTTATATTCAAAAATTTAAAATAACAATATACGAAAAAAATTGTAAGTAAAACATTTATTTTACTCACTGCAGTTTAATACTCCAATAGATTTCAAAAGTTAGTTCTTAGAGATTTCGAAAGTTATTGCCAGCATTTCTACAGGATAAATGGAATTCCTCATTTTGGTATTTTTGTGTTGGCCGTGTAATCCACCAAAGGAAGTCTTCGACATTCTGAAGTAATTGAAGAATTTCAATGCCAATTTCTTTTCAATCAAATCTTCAAATTCAGTGTAAAAAGCTCATAACTCCTCTTTTTCCATTAATTGAATAATACATTTTTTTTTCCTTTTCCTCTTCATTCGACGACAAAATAATAATAACGATAGAATTCACTCTCTATTCGATTCAAATTACCCTTAAGCTGTAAATAGTTTAAATATCACGGTTAAAATAAACTTGTTTGTTGATGAAATTACGCAGACATTCGGCGGCGGTGAAAATTTTACCGCCGTGTGTGTAAACTTCAGATTTCTGTGAGTGGTAGCGGCAAAATATTAACTGCAGAAAAATAAAACGCTGTTTGTGTAACCAGCCTAAACACTTAACCCATAAATGGAGACAGAAGTCAAAATGACTCGGCGTTGTTCATTAGCTCTGATTATCACGTGGTTTCTTTTTTTCCTTGAATACAATTATCTCCTCAGTACATTGACGTTGTTCTTTTAGCAGTATCTTGGCAAAAGTCTAAGTAAGAACACGCACATATAACCGAGTTGTACTTTTTCAAAGTTTTGTTTTTATTTATGCAGTCATTGACTCTACATCTCTGAAACTGTGACTGAAAAAATAAAACAAATTCGGCCATGTGATCCAGGTTTTGATAAAACTGTAATGCAATGGTTTGAAGAAAGCGAAATGTCAGAAGATGATTCAGATATTAGATTATAAGCGATCATGGAAAAAAAAGTGAACTGGAGTGTGAAGAAAATTTGGACTTAGATTCAGAAGAGAAAGATGATATGGTTGACATGGAAGATTTTTTCTATGAGTAATTAAAAAATAGTTTCAAGTGTTCCAACAAGCCGTTAGTAAGGTCACATTGCCTGACGCTCCAGCACACTATTGTCTTGAAGCTGCCCAGAATCCGTCCTTTTTTTCAACAGCTATATCTGACGGAAAATGAAGCTTGTACCTACATTTTCTAGACCGTCGTGTTAGTTATGATTGTAAAATATACAAATCTTAAACTTACTGCAATTAGGCAAAAATATAGAGATCAAGAGAAGTCAGGTTTGCGTGATTAAGATATAGTGGAATCAGACGGCTTTATGGATCTACTGTTTTACACTGCTGTTTTTAAATTTGAATAACATAAAAAATAATGAATTATTCCTAAAATAGTTTTACATTTTGTATTCTTTATTTTTGTTTGTTAAATTCTAACAGTTATTGACATTAGTGTAATTGCATAATATCTAAAGAAAGAAATACTCCTTTAAAGATTGTTTGGATTTTTCTTATCACATCTTTCCAACATTTAAGCATTTAATATTTTTAATATTAATGTTTTTTTTTGTTAGTTGCATGATTTTCAGAATGTATTGTTTCCAAAATAATTTCCAAAGCTGTTTACAAAAGAAAAATAACAATGAAGTCATTTTGACTCCATGTCTCTGGCTGCAATAGGAAATTTATGATTCCAGTTACGGGTCAAACATAAAAAAATAATAGATAATGAAAAATTAGAAGATTTTCAACTCAAAATCATGAAATTTGATTATTCTTACAGCGATTACAAATCCCTGCATAAGTATACAGCTGGTAGTACAATAAACAACACTCAAGTATTACTTTAATTTTCCTCCCATTTGCAGACGGTGATACAGTGACTCGGGAGGGGTGCATGCCCCCGGAGGTAGTGGTCAATGGCACAAATGTCCCAGGAAATGGAGGCGAGGACTTCGCGAGTGTGCAGGAAGTCCAATTCCTGGGGGTCATTGGTCCTCTAGAACAGAAGCGAGTATGCAAAATAAAGTGCCTCAACGGAGTATGGGTCGGTCCGCTCTGCACCATCGATCAAGGTAAGTGCAGTCGACCCATCTTGGTAGAATAGATAGTATCTGTGGCTTTAGGTAAAGATTTAGTGCTTTATACTTGTTCAAATGCAAATATTCTACGTAAGGATTTAATTCATTAGATTTGTTCAAATACAAATGTTCTAGTTAAAGATCTTGTTCATTATATTTGTTTAAATGCTAAAAATCTATATCTCCCGTTTGAATATTAAATATTTATTTGCACAACAGCAAATTAAAATTGAACTCTAAATTAAAGAGAGATATAAAGCAATGCCCTTATAGTAGAGATAAAATGCCCTTATAGTAGAGTTAGTAGAGATAAAATTAAACAACTATAATTGTGCTTTAAATTTAAGAATTGAAATGGGGTCAATTACATACCCGTGATACGGCTACATGAAGTTTTGGTGGACTTATTGTATGCCTTAGTATACTGCATTTCTATTATTCTGATTATTTTAGAAACAACTCATAAATGTAAGGTGATTTGTTTATTCAAAGTTTCAGTATTACAAGTCTCTTAATTACTTCATAAATGTCTTTGAATTCCTTTTATTTCAATTAATTGTTATCAATTGACTCAAAAATTTATTTATTATTTTTGGTAACATTTGTCATCATTTCTTTTCTTGTATTTCGATTATCTAAAGGAATATAAAAATTAATTATAATTTTTATTACACTGTGTATCCGCGAATCCATTCGCAGAATTCAAAATTCTGATATCCTATCTCAAAATGCCAACTCATCAAAAGAGTAGATAGAACTGATTCTCAACGACAGCTTAAAATTGTTTTAAGCAATGGTTAGCGCTCGTGAATTATATATTATCTTCTATACACTATATGAAAACTTTAAAAATTTACTTAAAGGTTTTTCTTATTGACCAGCTTTAGAGAAAATATTGAAGGAAAAAAGATTGAAATGGTTTAAAAGAGATTTCAAGTTAAGCAATCGTCAACATATTCTCTAGTTAAATATTCCAGTATGAAATTGTTAATACCGTTTTTTTTTCAATGCTATCATTTTAAAAGAAATGAATCATACGCTTTTTACTATCGATAATGCAATTAAAATTTCAACTAATCATATATGAACCAATGATAAAAATAATGGATTATAATCTTTTTTTTTCCAAATTGTATCTTTCCAGAATGAGATATATAATTAATAAGCTTGTTTTTATAATTTAAATTGACCAAAGAATAGTTATTTAAACCTTAAAAAGTATAAATCGGAGTAAACCACTTACTTAATTACCTCAAGTAAGGTGACAGGTAGAAAGAATAGTAAACATTTTGAAAATAATAGAAAAAGGAGTATAAAATTAAGAAAAAATGGCTGAATATCTTATGAATATAAACGAGCAATTCTTGTATAGATAAAAAAAAATTATTTCTTGTATGCCGAAAACGGCTCTAAGAATATGGATCAAATTTTATAGTTAGATAAGATTTTGCTTTTAAGTTAATCTATATAGGTGTCTTTCTTGAAGAAAAGCGATTTTAAACATAAAAAATATATATAACTATTAGAATAAATATATTCAACTTCGAAGTGTGGTGCAGTATAGTGGTCAGAACAACATGAATGACTCTTGTGTTGCAGGTTCTCGTTCAAGTAGAGCCTTTTTGCTTTATTTTTTTATGTATTTATATTTAATATTTTTGCTTTTTAAATTTATCTAGATGGGCGTCTTCTTTGGAAAAACGATTTGATTTCATACAAAAAAATAACACATTTTTTTATATGTAACTTTTAGAACCTTTTTCTATCTGCTCTTATGCTTACATAGTGACATATAACTCCATTAATTTCACCATGGTAAAACTGACATAGTGTAAGTTCAAAATTATAAGTAATGATAGATAAACTGTAAAATGAAAACTGTAATATAGCAGTTTGTTTCGATTAACATGTTAAACTAAGTGCATTCATGCTTTTTTTTATTTAAATGACCAGTTCATATGTAGGTGAGATTGAAAAATATTCAGATGTAATCAGTATGTGATTCGCATCGAAATGTTTTCTCTAAAAAATTACAATTTTACAAAAAAAAAAATCTGTCGAGCAGACGTCGTTTTTCCAGATTTTATTTGAATAATGAAGACTTTTAAAAGATTCCTATAGATTGACCCTTTTTTCCCCTACTCTTAATACTACTATTCTATTTTCATATGTGCATTAATACTGCAACCTTAATCAATTATAAATAAAGATTAAATACTTAGCATTAAGTATTTATTACATAGTAAATACTTATAACTAAGCTTACAGTTATCACACATCAAATTAACTACAGAAGCCTTCGTTGCGTAAACGTCTTACGCAGGAAAGTAAAAATATATTTAATATCAGTTCTTGACGGAATACAAACAGCTACTTCAATTACCTTTTTTTAGAACATTTTTAATGAAAGAAAAATATTTTACTCTATATAAATAAATATTGAAGTACATAAATTGTCTATATGCTATAGAAATTGGAGCTACTGAATGTATTTTCATAAAATTTTGCTCATAAATACCAAAGCAATAAAATAGAGTTAAAATATGATTTTGTAACAATTAATTAAAATTTTGTAATAAAAATTATTAATTAAAAGTTTTGTTTCCATATGTTGAAAAATTAGTTCATCTTTTATCTCTCAGTTCTTAGTGTCTCCTAAGTGAATTAAATATTAGATATTTTAAATCATTTTATTATTGTTTTCTTACTATAGAATATAAGAGATTTCCTTGCAGATTTCGTAATAATTAAGATAATAATTTTTCTAAGTTAATTAAAAAATTATTTTTAGTCATTAAAAGCTATATTTCTCTATACTGAAAAACAATCAATTTATCTTTAAGTGCATTTCTCTTTGTGTTCTTAATGAATAAAAATATACAGATATTTTAAGCCATTTTGCAATTGTTTCATCAACACTGGCCATTTTTAATAAAATTTTATATAATTCTTTAAAATTATTAATAACTTACTCAGAACAATTTGCTTTCAGTAACTGTAGCATAAAACTAAAAGAACAGCAGTTGATTGTATCGAAAATTATTTGTCTGTTTACAACAAGAAAATTTGACAATTATTTGTCTATTTAATCATACAAGAAAATTTGAAGAACTAACTTTTATACTTGAAATCGTAAATCAATTCACTTATTTACATTGCCTACGCAGTTTGGTCTTTCAGAAATAAAGCGTCTAAAAATAGGTGGTGAAGACGTAATCAGCTTAGAATTTAAAACAAAAGGCTGAATATTGAAAGTAATTTTGTTATACGGTTTTTAAAAATTATTTGGTTCAATTGATATTTCATTTTGAATTTAAAAAATAAAGGTTTCAGGCTATAAAAGGATTTTGTGCATTATAATATTTTATGCATTTGAATTTTAACAAATCGTTTGTTTAAAATGATATTCCATTTTTAATACAAAAATAAGTCAGTTTATGGAAACTCTTTGTTTGAATTGGAGCTCAATATCATTATTAATGCTATTATAATTTTGCGATGTTCCTATATGGTTAAAAATACGTGTTTAAAGTAATAGGGGAATGAAAATTGTATCTCTTCAAAAGGATTACAATTTCATTGAAAAAGATTCATTTGTATTTAAATAAGTTTACAGCATGGAATATGAAGATGGCCATTTTGAATACTAAAAATAAGTCACATCGATCTTTAATAGCGAATAGTCAAGTTTTTAATAAATTTTTAAATGACGGAAAATTTCAGAATAATTTTATACATTAATATTTACATTTACATTTATAACATTTGAGTGCATTTTATAACATTAATATTTTAAAAGAAATTTTATTCAATTCCCCTTTATCAAAACTTAACTATTTTAAATTATGAATGAATTCTATTAAAAATTTGTTAATAAATATTGTTTTAGAACAAAAGAAATTATCTATAATAGAGCTCTCTACATACGTCTACAGAACAATTTACACTACGCAAGTGAAATGACTATATAATCTATAATTAATAAAAAATTGGTTATTTAATTAATTAAAACTCGAAATTAAATTAAATGACACAGTGTTTGGATGTTAAATTCGAATATTTTGGCTTTATATTCTGTAATTTGGTAGGTTGATTTGGTTTAATAGAAGTCTATAGCTAAATACCTATTAGAAAGCTGCAGTTTATTTTATGTTAATTATTATAAATAATCAGCAGTCAAGAAATCCATTTTTCTCAATTCATTAAAAGATGGCGCCACATGTAAGAAAACAATTTAATTTATTTAATACATTAACTGATAATTAAGTTCTGAAAATATTAAAACAATGCTTTGTTATCAAAAACGCACAGAAGTATAACTATAAAAATTCTAGAAAATCAGAAAATGAGTGAATAATTAAATACATATTTCTATCCTTATAAACAAGAAACAAATGAAGTTAAATAGAAATATGGTTAGATTTCTGAAATTAAAATGCTATTAATTTCCCAAATAACAGCAGGTGTCTGTGATCAATTAAAATATTTGTAACATTGAAAATATTAGTAATAAGACTATAGCACTTTTAGTATTAATACTTCTTAAAAACATTTAATAATTAATATCACTAAAAATATCTTTGCGCTCAATTCATTCTGTTTGGGAAAATAAATCATAAAATTCTTCTGTAAATTGCAAATCAGCCAATCTTTTCACATAATACTTTTATTTAGCTTCTGAAATTCGCGGAAAGCACCAAAATTTATTTTTACTTTTCTCAACGTAACTCAATTTAAACCGCGAGAAACTTCTGTCAGTAATTTAATAACCTGCAGTCAGAAACAGAAACTTACCTTAACGCACAACAAAAGGAAATTGAGGAATTTAAGTACATCAAAACGGCCCCATTAAAGAAATGTTAAAGAGACTTTAAGAACGGAAAATATGCCACCAGCAGAAATGAAGATCTGTAAAGCCAGGCGGCGATAATTAGCGCTCGGAAACTACCTTGAAAATTCACTTCTAGAGGAAACCACATTCGCTCACTTTCTGAAATTCTTTTGACTTAATTATCAATGTCGCGTGAATCACAGCAATTATTATGCTAATTAAAGAAGGATGGCAACTGAGCAACTGATCCGCCATTAACGACGTTACGTTTGTGCTATGACTTGAACAGATGCTCGGCTGGGTTGGAGGATATATATACTCTCGAACGAAGTTTCTTTCAGAATGGACGATTCAGTGAAAAGGCTTAATTAGGCGGAAGTGAGAACGTAGAACTGCATCTGGAAACTTAATTTTCAGCTGTTGCGGTAGAAATTGAGAACGAATTCTTGTTGAATGTCATCTGAAAAGAAAAGTGATGAATGGGAAATGATTTTCAGAAATAAGTATTGCATCGCGGCGGTTGAAACTTACGAACGAAACTTCAAATAAATGAATATTTTGTAATAACTATTCGCTAACGAATAGAACTGTACTTACTCAACAACCTTTTAACACATTTATTCATATTTTTTAAGTGAATTTCGGTAAAAAGGGGGAAATTTCGTTTACCTTTTGCTTAGTTCATACTTTCGTTCACTCAATGCATCTTAACTCATGCTTTTTCAAAATGCCACTGATCAGTATATCACATGTCTAGACTAGATGCTTTAGGTAAAAAAAGAAAAGAAAAAAAGGGGTAAATTAGGCAAAAAAAAAAAAACATGGCATTACTTTCTATAGAACCTAATTTCGTGTATAATCCAGAAACAGAATTTCAAAGGCATTCGGTAAACTTTAAAATATTTAATTTCTACTTTTGCATATCTTTGGTAGACACGTTTTTATTTTCCCATATACAGTCAAAAAAAGTATTGGGGCACACTAAAAGTTCACAGATTTTTATCATAATAAAAAGAACAAATGAAACCAAAACAAATAAAGGAATATTATTTTGATATATACTAATCATAACAATTCAAACAAAACTCTCATATTATTGTAATTATGGTTATAATTGAAAATTAAAAAAAATAAAGTAAAGCAACATTCTCAAAAAAGTATTGGGACACTTCCCAATAAAATAAAAAAAAAACAATGCAAACTTAAAATTTAATATCTTCTTGGGCCACCCTTGCTTATTATGACCTCTCATACTCTATTTGACATGGATTGGACCAATTTTTTTGCAAAATAATCTATCGATTTTGGCCCACTCTTTACCAAATGTTTTCATAAATTATACTTGTTAGAAATTTGATATTCATAGTGTTTCTGCTGCAAATAATTTCACACATGCTCAATGGGGTTAAAGTCTGGACTTTGCGCAGGTGTTTTACTAACACTAGGACAGTGGCAGAGAACTCATAACTTGACATTCTCACTTGAATTATTCATTATATCATAACATATATATTTATTCATTATATCATAAAAAAGTGCAAGTTTCAGACACCAGTGCTTACCATACAATCCCAGACTATTTGATTGCCACCTCCTATTTCATAGCAAGCCGTACATTTTTTACATGCATTGCTGTATTTGGTTTCCCCCAAACTTTTATGCTTGCCATCCGAACAGAAAATGTTATATTTGTTTTCATCACCAAAAATTACATTTTTCTGAAATTCTTTTGGTTGCTTTGCATATATTTTAATAAATGTCAGGCTCTCTTGTCGATTTTCTTTGCTGATATAGGGCTTTCTTTGAGGTACTCTGCCATGATATTTATGTTTTCTTAAAACATTTCTAACGGTTTCAGGATTTAAAAATTTTCCGAACTTAATTTTAGACTGAGAGTCAATTTTATTGCGCTAGTTTTTGGATTAAAGTAAACTTGCTTCACAATACATCTCTCTTCACATTCATTAAATGTCCTTGGATGCCCTGATCTTTGATTGTTTCCAGTATTATTTATTTTCTTGAACTTGTGAATAATGTTACAAACAGTAGACTTACACAAGTCCTATACAGCGAACTGATTTTCCAATTTCCCAATGGCTTATTACAAGATTTCGCCCATCAACCTATATATTTTTGTTTCTCACTATTTTTTATAAGAAATCTTCTCTGCTGAAATTTTTATGTTTAAAATTATAGTCTAAAAAAGTGGCAGTAAATTCAATACTATTGATGTGCTATATGTTTGCCCAATTTGTCTTGCTAAAGTGTTCCAATGCTTTTTTGACTCCTATTTGGCTTTGAATTATATTTGAAAAAATCAAATTATAATTTTAAAATACTAATAAATGTTTCCTCACGAGTTGTACATCAAAGGTTAATATATTTCTTGATTCATTTTGTTTTTATTTTAATATGATCAATAGCTCTTCAGCTATTCATTAAAAGTGTCCAAATACTTTTTTGAGGGACTGTAGGTAGTAAAGAGAAAGCATTGTAATCGTCAAAAAATTCGAACTCAAGATTCTGACGAATCTAAATGTTTTAGTCATACCTGAGTTCGAAAAACACATTTTTGGAAAATGTCCATCTGTCTGTCTGTGGAAAAAGTAACTCAAAAATGCTTACAGCTAGACGGTTGAAATTTGATATAGGGTCTTTACAGCCAAATTTCTATCAAATTTTGAGTAAAATCTCTTTTTAGGAAGTCCGTCTGTCCGGCTGTTCGAATATAAGTTAACACAATAATTACAAAAGGATGAAAGCTAGACAGATAAAATTCTGTAAACAGATTTAACATCTATAATACAGACACTTGTCAAATTTTGAGTCAAATCCAACTATGGGTTTACTGTCTGTCGGTCTGTGTTTTCAAAAACATGCAAACGTAGTAACTCAAAAAATGCGATGACTTAAATATTTGAAATTTGATATGGTATTTTGTGACTACAAGTGTAGTTTTGTGTCAAATCTTTGTTTCAATGAGTTTGGAAAAACGTGTCTAAAACACAAATTTGATTTTTTGGATACTTTTAACTCATGTCAGGGATTAATCGACAAGTAACTCGCCAAGGATGACATGATAGATTCAGCGAAAATTCTAAATACCAGCAAAAAGTTAATATTTCTTAACTATTGTGCGCAAATACCTTTTAAGGCATTCTCTTTCATGATTATTAGAGGATATGCGAGAAAGTTTTGATGAGACCACTCGCACTGGTTATTGTTGGGGAATATTTCAGAAAAGACGGGTATTATTTTATAGTTTTAGAATATCAGAGATTCATCTGATTGAGTCAATTTATGAAGGATTACAACAAAATATAGAATTTTATATGGATCTTCTCACAATCTGCAAAATTGTGATTTGGGACTAAAATTTTCTTGAATGCTCTACAAAAAGATAAACAGCAATACATGAGAAAAATAAAATATCGCTATACACAAATAGAAAATAGCACAAGACATGGCTTGTCCCGTACGACAAGAATTAACCCCTTGCACTCGGAAAAGTAATTCGATGCAACATTATTCAGTTAACACAAGGACTTACAATTACTAAAAAATATTATAATTTTAAGTTGCATTTTACCAAAAATTGAATCTACATCTTCTTACCATTCTGCTGGTATTTTTTAAAAATCAAAATTTAAAAAAATAAATAAATAAAAGGACAAAATGATATATCGTCTTGAATGATGGAGAGGCACCATCCGTGTGCATGGGGTTAAAACAATGACTGTATAAGAAATGACTTTCGGTTGGATTTATAAAGAACTGGCTTACGTACTGGCTTTACGTACCTGTTGCTCTTGTATGTGATACCGCTTAAGTTTACATTTACATTGCTCCTACCCATCCCACTTAATCAAATACATCTTTTCGTAGTGAATGCTCAATTCAATTTGAGCATTCATGAATTTCTTTATTATTTATGTAAATATTTATTTTATAATAAATTCTTTTTCTTCATAAAAGTTAATGTTTGGTTCAATAAAATTTCTCTCGGAAAGAATGCTTTCATCTCCGAAAAAATTCAGTACACTGAAGGGGCCATAGATTTGATTTCTAAAATGTACCCCTTTAGCACAAAATGCCCAACAATATTGCTGCGATATTGCTGATATTCGCCGGAGTTAAGAATATCGAATATCGTGTAAATGTCATACAACAATTCTTCTAATAGGTAAATAGTTCTGGATTCGGTTTCTTAGCTGTAAATCAAAATTTAGAAGCTCTTGCTAAAGGAAATATATGAATTTTTTTATATATTTTTGCCCATACTAATTTTTGAACAATGTCTTCGTCATTAAAGTAAAATTTTAAAATAAGAAAAGTAAACTGAAATAAACTAAGCTAAAATATTATGAAATGCACAGCTAAAATATTATAAAACTACCTTCTCAGAACTATAAGAAAGAGAATATTATAAAAAATTTTAAACATTTATATGAAGCAGTTGTAATAAAATCATAAAATACTGCAATATTTCATTGCTAAGATATAAAATATTATGAGCCCAACAGCTATAATATGACTTTGTAATGAAAGATTCTTGATATGTTCTAATATTACAACGAACTTTCAGTTGAATAATAAAAAGAAAATTCTGC
>JAPMOR010020547.1:0-31643 GCA_026543865.1 Argiope aurantia
ATTAAAAAGTTAATAATATAAAAAAATTTAAATAAATAAGTAAATATACAGGCCCTCGCATGCAAAAGTTATAAAAAAACAATACCACTCATATCTAAGATGCAAAAATATTCTAAAAGAGAGATACGGAAAGAAAACTGATATGATGGGTAGAGGGTTATGGACACAAGTTCAACGTCACTATAGAAAAATCCAATCAATTGATGAATTCGATTATGATAAGTTCGATTCGTATCTTAAATTTCTTTTCTTTTCCTTTTTCTCATAACTCAATTAATTTTTTCCCTCTAATTACATGATTTACTCTCATTATAACACGGGAAAAAATCTAAAACTTTTATATATTTTTCATGCACTAACATTCAAAACCTATCCTGGATGATTAGCACATATATATCATGCAATATTGCCCAAAATTCGCCTTATTCTGTACAATACTTTGCATCATTTGTATACTATCATATATCATAATGTGCTAAATGAAATATAAAAACTAAAATATCTCAAAAACATTGCAATAAAACATCTATGCAAGTGAATATTTTTTAATGTATTAAAAAAATGTCTTACCTTTCTGTTGGCCAAAGCTGAAGAATGCAGCGATAACCAGGTACGGCAAATATTTAATGTTCATGGCTCGTAGAATGAAGGAATGAAAGTCGTTCGCGACAACCTGACATGCCACACTCGGACTCACCCAAATAAACTCCAAATCCTTCTTCTTACCAGTCTAGAAACAGCTCAATACCAGAGGTGCAAATTAAATCTAGCTTAGTGGAAGCTTATACAAGGATGGCACATTCTTATATGTGTGAAGCACCCAAGTGCAGTGTTCAGCTTTTTTTTGACACCTTGAAGCATGTTTGATTTTTGTATAACTTCAAAGATGGCTCATACAGCAGTTATATATTTTAGATTATTTTATATTTGGTATCAAGGATCTATTAAAAATTACTTTAGCCTACAACGTTTCAATGACATAAAAGTTCTACGTTTGAAATCTTCTTCGAATTTTCTCGGACAACAGTATCCACTCACTCGTGCGAGGTTTATAGAAATGTTTTATTTGTTCGATAAATTCCAATTAAAAACGTTTTGCCATCAACAGTATCTAAGTTTTGGACACATGAATTTTTGCATTTGAAATCAGAAAATGTTCTTTAAATCACAATTGTCCATTAATTTTTGGGATATATCAACTTGTCTAATTTATTAATCAACAGTTCATCAGTTTTGAAAATTACAGTCTTAGTTTATAATTTAATGAAACCATCTAAATCAATATTTTGTGATTTTTAACAGTACTTTTAAATAGCTATTGGAAGATAATAACAGTTTATTGGAAGATTTTATTTATATGATGATTTAGTAATAAATTCTTCAGCTTCAATGTTACTGTTCAAACTTTTCAATCTGAAACTTGTGGGCTAGCAAACGCAAAACAGAGGATTGTTATTCGAAAGAACAATGTAATGTCCATCCAAAAATATAAATAGTTTACTTCTGATCGTGGTTACTAATTAAAGAGAATTAGCTGGCAATAATTAATTTGAAAACCATTGGTTTATTTCCACGCAAGTCAAATTTTGCTCATCTGTCATATCTTAAATTTACGATTTAGCTTATAAATGCAACAATATCATAACTCGAAACACATGGACAAATTTAAAATCGCCCTCATTAATCGTAGGAAGATTTTTTTTTAAAAAATCATTTAATTTTAAGCGACTGGAACTCACCTGTTTTCTTTTATTATTGATCACCATATACTTTTTTTTAAATCTAGACTCAAATCGAGTGAGAGCTGAAAAAATTTCTTTTTGTATCAGTTAGACCTTCCAAAAATAAAACAGAGGATTTAAAAGTTTCCAATAATGTCTTTCTTTGCTATCACTATAATAGAAATCAGGTTCGAATGAAATGTTGGAGTAGAAAGTATCTTCCCACTTCAGTGGCCCTAGTGCACGTGTTCATCTAACATCATGAACAAAAGAACCAAACGAGCACTTGATGTATTTTCAGCACCAATATGTACGCTGTTGCTTCTTACAAGTACAGTAACTGTGATGGGTTTCGTAGGTGTAAGCTCCTGGCGTTTTAAACATTAAAAATTTACATAAACTTCTTACTCCGTTATCACTTGCCGGATATTCCAAAGGCTGAATGGTACTTGATGAAGTTCTGCATTGTCCGGCAGTATCCAACGGCAGAAGGCATCAGCGAATTGAGAAAGAAGTCATAGTCAAAAGTAATGACTTATCCTTCTTTATCTTTTCTTGTTCCTTTGGAGTTTCAACAGGGGTGGCCGTATCCGCGGTGGCCCGTTTTGGCAGCAAGCACCGTTGGTTGTCAGAGGGCGTTCTGTGAGGGGGCGGGCGGAAGACTTCTACACAGTGGTTGGAAAAAAAGATGGCTGGGATAGTTAAGAATGAGATGGTTAGCGGAGAATCCGACGGAAGCGTAATACCAAACGGCTAATCAGGTGGTTTCAGGGGGGGAGAGAGGTCGATTTTACCGTCTGCGATCTTCAAGCTGACGAGGGTGGACGACAGGAATGCTGCGATGCGACAAACATCCACCACCCCGGCAAGAACACTCCAGCCTCTACCCCTCTCTCGGTCGTATTTCGTCGGCCAGACAGCAGAGGGCGCTCGTGTATAGACAATCCTCCCCCCCCACTTTTCTTGTCTGCCTTAAAAATTTCAACAGTCCCCGAAAGATTCCACCTCTGTAAAAGAGAATTTCTCCGTTGCTTCCCGAAAATCTGGAGAAATCCTTCCGTGATGAGGATGCGGAGGATGAGAGGAATGAAGAGGGGTGGGGAGTGATTATCGAACCTTTCCGTCCCGGGTTAAGCTCTGCGCCGACTCTCTCAACCAATCAGAGGTCGTGTTACAGCGATCGGTTGCCTCGTTGAATGCAGGGAGGGGGGCGAAATTCCTTTCAGGCCCAAGTTGTATTTTTCTCCCTTTATATATCCTTCCGGTTAGGCGCTAAATTCTTATTTACGAACAATTTTAGCTTTCATTACATATTACACTCGATAAATGTAAACCTATGGATTTCAATAAATATTATATATGCGAATGAATATATTGAGATATACAAAAAGAAACAATATATATTTATATATATATAAAGAAAGAATATGAAAGATTAAAAACTCTTAACTCTTTTGTATACTGTACATTTACAACTCATTAATCTTTTTTCTTCAAATGTTGTTCACAAATAAAAAAAGAAAGGTTAAAAGGAAGGCTTTCCGAAGATTCTTTTATTTTTTATTCATTTTAAAACTACGTTTTCATACATAGGAAAGAATATTTCATATTTAATGTTGATGTTATTGATAATATAAATCATTTTACTTATTTGTCTTCCAGATAAAAATGTTTAGATTGTTATCCTCTTAAATAATTCGGTGTTTATAAAATAACAGCGAGATGCTGAAAACGGCATTTTCATTTCGATGGAAGCGACAAAGTGAACTTTATGGCATGAAGGCCATGTTTGGAACCAAACTCAGAAACTGAAAAGACAACGGCAATAAGAGAAATTTTCTACACATATAATATCCGCAGGTTCGTGGAATGAACGGGAGTTTGTTGCGATCCCAATCTAGGACATACACTCTTTTGTGGAGCAGGAATCCAGTAGAAATTGAAAGATTATTGTGTCTCGCTGCAGTGACACCTTTCGGCGAGTTTTGGTACTATTTTTCTCAGTAAATTTCGAGCACATGTGAAGCATCGGTCATCTAAATTTCATATCATTGTGACTCATATGACGCTTTTCATTGCCCTTTGAATTGGGAAAGTTTAATTTCAACACTTTTGTGCTATCCTCCTGATAAAAAGAAATGTTTAGAATTATATTGTCTTAAAAAAATTTTAGAAAATTTTATTATTAATATTTGATAAAAGTTAATGACGTGAATAAATTAAAATAAGTTGTTTCCTTTCATTTGTCTGTTCTCTCATTACTTTTGTGTGGTCTTCTATCATATACAGTTCAGCAATAAATCTTACTTCCAGTACAATTTTCAGTTTTTCAATTAATCTTAAAGTTGATTGAAATTCATTCGTACTTCACAGTGCAATCATGTTTGTATATTAGACTCCATCAAACATATTTTTTAAGTCACTAAATTTACTTGTATAATCGACAATTTTAGTATCTTCCACTCTAAAAAATGAAACCCTTACCTTACATAACACAAAAATGAATTATAAAAACGAATTAAAAACAAACAAATAAATAGAGCAATAAAGATTTTTCACATTTTTGTTTCCTTCCGTGATGATGACATCGTGTGCGGATGAAAACCAAACAAGTAACAAAAAATGTAAATATGTTTTTAAAAAAACGAACGGATGGAATCAAACTGTTGCAAAAATAATTTTCATCATTCTTGAAATGATGGGAAAGCTTCTTCCCTGAAATGGGTCACTGTTCGTGAAACCAATCCTCGCTGGCTGCTTAAAATATTTGATATTTTAGGTGAAATTTTTTTTTATGACAGTGCACATATGAATTTAAAAAAAGCCATTTCATAATCTACATTCTTATGTATTTAGTTCATCATGGAAGAAGTGCATACAACATGCGCTCCATGAATAAGGGTATTTGTACTTTGTGTCTGCATAGTCTACAGCGCTCAATGAGAATGAGCGCAACGTCTCTGGTTATTTTACTGCAAATTTAATACTCTGATTCTTTTCCAGGAAACATCGCGATCTTGCTAGTGAAGAAAAAGAAAAATTCCTGCTCATGTATATTGTGACGAAACTCATCAGAAAAACAATTTATTAAAAATGAAAGAAAAAGATATTCCGTCGGTACTGGTTTCAAAATGATTGTAATAATTCGAATGATAATTTCAAAAAATTTGGAAAAGAGAACAAAATTAAAATGTCGAAAACAGGAATTTTAGTTTTAATTCTTAAAAATTTTCAGAAAAATGGACCGTTCACAAATTTCACAACATTTATTTAATTACATAATTCATTTAATTATGATGTATAACCAATTAATTATTAAAAAGATGTAAAACAAATTTTGAATTAAAACTGTTTATTCTAATCGATATTATGCTGATTTTTCTTTCCCTTACAACAGTTAAAAACGATTCTTCGAGTATAAACATGCAAAATATTATCCAAGACATAAAAAAAAGGGAAATAAAAAATTCTATAATTTAAAATTCAGTCTTCGAAGTGCGTTGAATGATTGTTGCGTTAAATTTCATGGACGTAAGCCTTGTAGAATTGTCCGCAAACGTACATAAAAGAAACACGCCTCGAGAAACATTTGCACCTTCAAAATTGATTTTTCAGTTTTAGACAAATAAAACAGGGGGCATTTCACTGACCACAAAAATATATAATTTGTATAAGTTCAAAAATTTAAAGGAGTCTTTAGCAATGAATCTAACTGGAGTTTCTGAAAAAAAATCATTTTTCTGGAAACTTGTCTTCTTCAAATTTCGGTACCCACAGAATGCATTTTATTCTAGTATTAATTTTATGCAACAATATTTACAAAAATTAAGCATTTTCTAAACATATTTTTATTTCTTGTACGTGCAATTATATTCATTTTTAGAGTCTATTTATAATGCAAAACATCATATTTTTTAGATTTTAAAATAACTCGACAATCATTAGCCTTTTAAATTTTTTTTGCATATTTAAATGAAAATAAGTTCACTGTAATTATTAAAATTATGCTCAAATATTATGAAAATTTTGGAGTCATTTTACTTGTCATTATTTTTTCTGAATGTACCGATTTGTGGCTATGAATTTCAAAATTATTGAAGAACAATAAATAATTAAAGAAAAAATAATTGTCTACTGTTTTATAAGGAAAATAAAGCATTCCTTCTCTCTGCTCTAAATTTTCAATCAGATATTAAAAATTTTTCTCTCGAAAAACCATCTCTTATCTACCACTGATATATCGACACTTTTCATTGTCGAGAACGTCCCAGTACTTTTTATAAGAAAATAAAAAATACTTTAGTGCCTAAATCAAATCATTTCTTGTATAGAATGCACCAAATTTCATTCGAATTTAAATTTTTATTTTCACGAAAGCTACAAGGTTGAATTATTTACAGAGCATTCATTATTAGACGGAAGTGGCCCCTATTTTATTTCCGCAATCCCTCCACCTCCGACACTTCGGACTCCATAGCTCTCCTGTTACTAGGTATAATATCTTCATCCGACCGATACTACTGATGATTTTTGCAATGTAAGTTTCTTCTCCTCCTTAAATTTCGTCTCGCTTTCTTTTTTAATTCTCCTGTTCTATTCAGAATGCTCACCCTTCTCGTGATGCAATATTAGACATTTCTATACTCCTCCTTTTCAATGCAACTGAATTTGCTTCATATTTCACTTTTCAATATAGTTCAAGAACCATCGAGTTCAAGAATTTCGTCCACACTCACTCAAAGCTATAAGTTTTGAAGACCTCCCATAAGTCACTCTCCATCGATTGTGTGTGTGCCTGAATCGATTTCGGTTTATTTACAAAATACAGAATGAAAGCTGTGAGCAGTTTGTTTCGCGATTTCGGTGAACTTTTGGCATCGCTCAACGTCATTTACTTTAAATAGGAGTGCCATTTTAATGAGGCACAGAACTTCTACAGCATACTGCTCTTAAACAAGGGGAGACAGGGTATGAACCTCAGCAATTCGTCTGATAACACTACCCTTCAGGATGAATACCTGGTCATTATAGTTACAAAGTTTACAAATTGGTCAGACATACAGAAGTCATTGTGGCAACAGAAAGTTGGGTCAGGATCTAAATGTGCAGCATAGGGGGCTAATGAACAAGGTTCGGTGGTATTTTATGAACAGAATTGCAATTGGAAAGCCACACGGTTGTTTGAATTTCAACATACGAAGTCGCTTCGGACATCAAGTTCTTGCATGCAGTGCATTTAAGATGATTGCTGTCATTACTTTCCACTTGCCATTATGTCGTCTGATTTGTGATGCTCTTATCCTTGCATCTGATTTTAAGGCTTAATACATAACATAACTGTATTGTAATTCGTTCAATCTTTTGTGAGATTTTTTTCTGGTGTGCTCCTTTTATTTACTTTATTGACTGACAGAGAGTACCTTCTCGTAGGCCCTCTTTGTGTTTGTTACTCCATGTTCTGTTGAAGAAACGAAACGACTTATTTCTGTAGAGTTAGCCTCCCTTTAACTATTTATAAAACATCCTAAAAATATGTCCTCTTATTTTAAATCTAAGCTCAAATGAGCTTTCAGAGAAACATTTGCAAAAGGAAACAAGCAATTTGAAAAAAAAACTGAGAGAATGGAAGTCATTCCAATTTTTTTAAATGTTTTTTTCAAATGCTTTCTTTATGGAGAAGCAAAAGCCTTCATTTTTTTGAATAAACATTCACATTTCAAGATTTTCTGCTAATAAGAAAATGGGAACTTTAATGTTGCGTCACTTACGCTTTCGAAATGGCAACACAAAGAGATGTAAAGGTTTCTGGGAAAAGCCACATTCGTTATTCTTAACTGGAAAGAGAGAACCCCCAAAACTATTTTATCTATTTTAGAATGAATAAAATGGCTGTTTATATGTAGCTGTTATACAGAAATGAACATGGATAAATTGAGAAGCGCTTTGATGGATTGTGGTAATCAAAGAAATGGAAGCCTACGGTCATTCACTGTAGGCTTCAAATTAAAAACTACTTGAAAAGAAAGACTGATGGGTTGTTGTAATCAAAGACATAAGGAAAACAAATGGAATCGCATTTTTGAGTTTTCTGAACAGATACATCAGAGCCGAATAGAAGGGTCGATTATTACAAATTTTAACGCATTCCAACCGGAAATATGCAAAGCATCATGCAGCAGGCCGTGCCTATCATGCGAAATTCGCACAAACATGAAAATCTTGGTTGTTGGTTCGAAAAAATAAACGACGTCAGATGATTTCAAGTATCGGTTCGGTTTGACATTACAGGATCATTATTTTTTCTTTCCCTATTACAATAGACACAGGAAGGTAGGCCACTATGAAAGAGTTTCCTCATCAGGTATTCGAAATAAAAATTAACAGAATTTGAAAGATTTATTTCAGAGAATATTTCCTTTTTAAATAATTAAAAAGGAAGTATTGAGCTACTTGAAGCATTAAAGACAGCTCAAGACAGATTTGGTGCAGGTAGGAAAGGACTTGTGCAGTTGCACTGGAGAGGACTTTCACGAGCCAATTCGATGAAGTTATTTGCATGCGAGTGATAAAAGCATGCAGTGCTTAGATTTTAAATAAAAAAAATGACAGTAAAGATTTAACTGTCATACTACTTGTTGATTGGAAATGCAAAATAAAGAAAATGTTCAAAAGCTCTACAAGGTAATAATTTAGATTTAGAACTATGAAAATTTGTTAAGTAATCACTTACTCAGAGAAAGTCGTGTTCTCTAAGAAGACATTTTTTTTTCAGATTAAATTATATTTTTAATTGAAGATTAATGAAAAGTTAAAAATTTTACCTCAATAATTTAAGAGCGTAATATTGAACCAAAACCAGTTTTTCATCTTTTCAAAATTTAGAAAAGTAAGCTTCACAGTTATATCAAATGATTATCTCAATTTTTTCATTCTCAGTTTTAACAAGCTTTGAGAAATATTTATAATTTACAATAATACATTTTATTCTTTTAATTACTGGATTTATATTCATGCTAGTTTGAGATGATGATACATACCAATCCGCACAAAAATATAATGCAAGAGCACATTTTAAAATTAAAATAAAAGTATGTAAAGAAAACTTAAAGCATTATCATGTTACAGTATTTTGGAATGAGAGTTTTAAATATCATTTAAATTTATATATTTCTTCAATTTATAATTTATAATATTTAATGCTAAAGTTTAGAATTAAATGATTTTAATAAATGTAATAATAAAATAATTCAATAAATGCATTATTTTAATATATAATCAGAAGCATTAAAAACCGTTTCTGTTCCGTTACAAGGGGCTACTCGAAAAGAAGGAGAAGATTTCAAATATTTATTTCTAATGAAAGACAACAGAGAAAGAGATCGCTGAAAATGAGGAAAATCCAAAATTTTATTTTATGCATTCTGCGTGAGCATCATTTGTTATGTGACAAATGTCGAAATGGAAATTCGTTTTTTTGCGGCGCTTGAAGAAACGAGTCCATGGTTATAGAAATCATTCATACAATTTGATCTTGAAAATATTGAAAAATAGCAGACATAAGTTTAAAGCACTCGGTATATCTTGGTCGCAAAAATTTGTGATCTCTGCTTCGGATTTACTCTCTAAATGCGAGGACGACCCATGCAATTTCTCTTAGCATATGCATCCTTCTTTTAAATCTGCTTATGACCAGGTGGTTCTTATCGGAGTTTACAATGAAATGCACTTCAACGATAGAATTACTCTTCGCATACTGCAACACCCAGAACCACCTTCCAGGAAGCGTCGCATTTTCCCGTAAAACAAACAGTGCCCTTTTACCGGAAATATCGGAAAGCAAAATATAAAACGTTCCTCTATCTAATGATATGTCGTGGTAGCTCTGTCATTATTGGCATTCATTAGAAATAAATGTTTAAATCTGCCCTTTTTTATTAAATAATCTGTAATAATTAATAATAATTACAGCATTTTAAACAGGCGATGCAAATCCTACATAATCCATTCAGAATATTTTTTTAAAAATATAATTCGATTTTTTTTTTGTCAAACTCATCGCAATTTAATAAAATTCATGTGTACATTAAATTCTTTAAGATTTTCACTTCAAATCAGTGATATTATATGATAGAAATGTAATTAACGAACCAAAATAATAACTATTTTAGATTTGACTTAACCAGAAGAAATTTTAGTTATATGCAATATTTTAACTTTTTATTTGGATGTCTCTGTTTGGATATCATTCTACACGGCACATCATGTCAATAGCTAAGAAAATGTTGCGCCAAGCTACAACTCCCAGATACAATTTTTGGAAACAATCCGTTTATATAATTATTCTATCACTTCAAGAAGTGACAAAAATATATATAGTGGGTCCCAAAACTAAATATACTCTTCGAAGGTTTGAAATATTTATTGAATAAATTTAATGAAAAATTAGGTAACGAGTTACTTGACACTTTTTTCAAAATATTTTTTTTAAATAAAAATAAATTCTTTAGAATATTATTACAATTGGACATGAAGAATATAAACTTAATGACAGTTTTTCATGAATGTAATTATTGTCTTTCAGTCTTAAAATCTTAAAATCGCATAAAAAGGAACGTGGTTTAGTCATTAAATGAACAAAAGATGGCAAATCTCTTCGAGAAAATGCGTCGGTAATTGGGAAGTCATAGTTGTGTTCAAAAGATATTTCAGAATTATCGAAAATCTGAATCTGTGGAAAATATTCCTGAAAGAGGGCTGAAGGAAATTCCAAGCACTATTGCAAAGAGGAAGATAATACGTTCAGGAACGAAAGGCACCAAAACTTCCATCGCCGACGTCCTCAGAAAATGGGAGAGCGTTTCAGATGACATTGTTAGACTTGCTCTTCATTTCACTGCCCTACTCCAATAAGAAAGCACCTCATTTGTTACTTCAATAGAAAAAAAGAATTTCTTTTGTAAAAAAAAATATTTCAAAATCGGAATCCTTCTGGAGCACTGTTCTGTTTTCGTATGACGGCAAATTTAATCTGTACGGATGATATAAAGTGTGGAAAGTCAGGAAAGAACTAGACCCTAGGAATACAGTTTAGACGGTTAACTATGGAGATTAATCCATCCTCGTTTTGAGCTGTATGGCAGCAGGAGGAGTAGGAGAACTTGTCTTTATTGATGGCATTATAGATAGAATGACACCTTAAAGAATCATTTATAAAGAAAAGTTCCGACAAAGTAGGGCTTGGGTCAAACTTCATCTTTCAACAAGACAATAGCCTATGGCGAAAATAGTTAAGTTACATTTGTTGTACCCCTGCAAGCAGCAGCTACATATTCCGCCACGATCTCCAGACCTAAATGACATAGAACATTTATGGGCTCATTTGGAAAAATCTATCAATAAACATGATGTGACGAGTAAAGAGGATCAAAAGAAAGCTTTAAGAGAAGAGTGGATAAAAGTTTCAATTAAAACAACAAAAAAGCTGGTGAAATCCAAACCTAAAAGATTGCAAGCTGTGATCCGATAAAATATTAATTTGATAATTTTATGGAAATTAATAAAAATGCATATTCAATTTTGTGGTGTAGTTTTTTCTCCAAGTGCCACATTTATTCGTTTTTTTTTAAATTTAGTTTCATAATTCTTTTCTTTACACATTGCAAGAGGAGAAAAAATAATATTAATAATAAGAACACGGCTTTCTTATAGCAAAATTTTGCTCGTTAGGTGAAACGATACATAGCATGTTTAGGTGCAAGCTCAATTTTGAGACTAATTGTGTAAATCTTTGTATTTAGTGAATAATCGTGAATCTAGTTACCTTTCCGAATGCATAAGCCAGCATTTTATAAATAAAAAATTCCAGGAAAGCAAGAAAAAATTAGAATGACGTATTATGCATAAATGTTTGTAAATAATAAATAGAACGTAATTTTAATTAAAAAACTGTAAATACTTAAAGCTAAAATACTTTGTTCGCTTTTTAACTGAATGAATAAGTAATTTTAAAACAGAAACTATATACAGCACTTCGAATTCAATAATTTTGCAGCAACATTTCAAAATAAAGAATTTGAGAACTGGCACATAGCATGTTTAAAGTGTGTTCTTTAATGAGAAAGTCTTATTGCTCTTTGATTGAAAACGTATTATGAATCATCAAATAAATTGAACGCTTTAAAATCATTCACTCGTTGTCAATGAGTATATAAGGTGCGGATCTATTCAGCTAAAGAAAACAATTCAAAAATGCAAAAAGAAAAATCACAGTTTTTAGTTTCGGTTTCTAATTATAAAATTCAAATATAATATAAATTCTAATTATAAAATGTATTTGAACGGAAGATTTTTTAGAAAAATTCATGACCTGGAATGAAATTCGAATCATTGAACAAAAAAAATGTTCAAGTTAATCATATTTCATTCTATTTCCAGATTTATTGTGTTAATTCAGCGTTCAAATTAGCTTACCTATTTATTTAAGATAAAAATGGCTAATGTCGAAAATCACCTGGTATTTAAGCATTTGTTCAGTAAGTTTTCCTTCATTTTTTTTTTAAATACAGTTTTAAAAGTACTCCGATTATCGGCACATGTGATAAGGTCTCTCTACCACAATTTCAGGGGTCGGGATTTGATGCACAGGCGAAGCAGTGACGGTAGCAGCGCCTTTTTTTTTTGTAATTCATTGTTTTTTTTTTGCAATTCTCTTTATTAATGAACAGATAACATTAATTAATGCATTTCACACAAAAATTTCCTATCTCTTCAGCATGGTGATTTGCAATATCATTAAAGAGACCTGTAAGACAAACCTTCAGCCACAGAAACTATGCTGCCTTCACTGTGTCTCGTGACTCGGCAGTGAATGTCCAATAGCCTGATCGACAGCAAATAGCCAATATTTATCAGATGTCACTAATTGCCACATGGAACATATAAGACAGTTTCTGTGAGAAATGCAGCCTGCTTTGTGTACCAATCGGTGGCGTCTCCGGCCAGTAGGAAGGAAGATCATGAACCACAGAAATTTCAACATCTTCATTGCGTCGGCTTCGAGTAATCGTCTGAGGCATAGAAACTATGCGACCCATTCTGCCTTTACTTCTGGTGAGAGAGATCTTCTCAAGAATCGACGAAACGTTTATTGGCTCGACGCTCAACTACCAGGTGATTTCCCGCACTAGTCATTTATGGTTAAAACAAATATATAAACTAACTTGAAAGCTTAACTGAAGTACAAGATTCATAAATACGTTGGTTAATTAGAACGCTTCTTAACTTGAATTCGTCGATAACTTCAATTTTTTTCCAGATGCTTTGAATTTCTGAATAAAAGGTTTTTTTCCTCCTTGCGATAATTGATTTTACAAAAGTGCAAAAGAAAAAAATGGATCAATTGAAGTATAAAGTATCATTTATTAAGTTATCCCGAGCGCACATCTCACGCTAAGAAACAGCAAAACAATAAATACATCTAGCTTTCATCTTTCTCAATCCAGGTTGCAGCTCCTTACCAAAATGGATTGCCAGGAGGTGGACAATTTTGGTCTTGTTCACCGCAGAGTGAACAAGATAACCTCAGAATATTGAACAATAGCGTCTTTAATTCGAATTTATTTTGCTTATTTCAAAAAGGCAATTAAGAATTGTAAGTACTTACAGATCAAATTTGCTGGAGACCTACAAAATCCACACAGTGTGTTCGAATGATGATCGAGCAAACTGAATCTTTGAAGAGGGCTATCACCATCACCGTCTCACTTCCTATCAGCAGAAAGTCGTGCTTCAGAAGTACTCGAATTGCACGTATGTCTGTATGAAAAAGAGTATACTCACTACCTAAAAAAAATTATTTGAAATAAAACAGGTAGGTATGATTTTACCCTGTCTTTCGCTGCATCGCTATACAGCACTATATTTGTAGACACGCTGAATCGTTGAAGCTAAACTGACATTTTGGAATTCGATAGATCTGGCACTTGTTATGCTTTTGTGAACTCTTCAAAGTTAGTAGTTGACCTCATTGGTCTCCAAAAGAGCACGCGTAGATATTGGATTGTGATACGACTGGCAATCGATAGCTACTAGCATTGAGCTGTGAAACTACTGGAAAAGAGTTGCCTCAACTGCCATGGGAAACATAAACCAGACTATTTCTTGAAAATATACATTAAAGCTCGACCATCGAGAGAAATTTCAAATGGTTGTTTCCAAATTGAAGTGTCCATTTGTTACTATATTAACAATTGCTTATTATAATGTGTATAATTTTTCCCTGTCTAAATCATTATTTTCCGGAGAAAAAAAAGTCACTGCGAACCATTTGAAATGTAAGCTTGTGAAATCATTCATACTAAACTTCCAAAACAACCGCAGTAGTGTTTTCGAAGCATCGATTGCTTGAAAAATAAATTAAAATAGCTGAATCAAAGAAAAAAGAGTTCTCATTTCTCATAAATGTTTGATTATCTCTTTGTCGAAACTTGTAAACGTTTACATTTTTTCTTTAAATTTTATTGAAAACCACCAAGTGCTGTTTGTGTGTTAGCGCATTTGAAATAAAAAGCTGACAGAAATTTAAATAACCCAAAGAAAACTTTAGTACAAATATGGTATTTGAATTAAGGATGTGCAGAATTTGATTAACATGATGCGGAAGGATTTTAATTCTTTAGATGGATTTAAACGACCCTCTACATTACATTGATCTAACATGCATTGAAGGCGCAGCTTTGTTCCATTAGTCCAAAACGCACAATTCTAAAAGGAAATTTACATTTCTCTTTATTCAAGTCATTTTCTAAATAAAGAAAGCAAAAATTAAATGTAAATGATATCTAATTAAATTTCTTGAACTGAGAATTTATTTAAATTCTTCATTAGATAAGACATTTTATTTTGGACTTTTATTGTTAATTCTATTCACAAAAGAGTGGAAAGAGCACTTGGGAGGCTTTATTGCATTCAAGTAATTTTTGCTTTTAAAATTAATTGTTACTTTGAGTTAAATAAATCTATATAGCAAGCATTCTGTAATTCGATGTGGGAATATAATTTGTCATTTTGGTGCTGCTCCTGGCGGTCAATTATTGTACTATTGAATTTTAGTACTCTCACGCCGTCAGTAGCTTTTCTTACTTTTTATCCGACTTCGCCGGGACAGAAACTCCTGCAGTCAGCAAAACTCTCATCGCTGATTTTCGTCAGCGTTCAGACTTTCAACTGAGCATCAGAAATTTCGTTACTCGCTTTAAAGAAAAAAGGCGAGTTCGCTCCTACGGTGTTGGATTGCAACATTACAACGAAATAAATGGCAATCGTTGAGTCAGACAATCACAGAAGATGTTCTTTTAAAGTGGTGGCCACCTGTTGAATTACTCTCAACAGATAGAACTGGATGTCTGGAATTATGAAAGTTTTAACCGATATTTTTTTAATTATTAATATTTGTGTCGATTTACTACAGGAGCTTCAATTTTTGCATGAAAGGACGTTTAGAAAAGCTCTCTCAGTCAAATTGAACATCATTTTTTAAATTCATTTACAAATTATAATAATTTGTTCAAAGAAAAAAAAGTTTTACAATTTTTTTTATATTTAATATCTTCAATTTTTCCTTGACAATAGAAATTTCGAAAATTTGTGTAGTAAATATAAAAGTAAATATTTTATTTCCTTCGGAAAAGTTGATGGGAAGTTTACAGTATCTATGAAAATCATGAATATTTAAAATAAAATTCTCTTTAGCATCAGCAGCTAGTTTTATTTACTAAAATTGAATGATAAGCCATGAAATTCTTCCCTTCCTTTTCAAATGAAATCATTTGAATGCTTTTGAATAATCCTTTTTTCAATTAACATGATTCCAGAAGCCCATACTTTTTAAAAAATTGCAGAGAAAACAATTCTTGAAAGTCCCGTTTCTAAATATCCGGTTAAAATTTCGCATTAGTATCTCAATAAACTGCAGGCCTTTTAAAAATTATTTGCGATAAAATAATCAGCACAGCTCCTAAAATAACAAAATAATAATAATGAGTTTCTTTTTGACATGAAGTTAAAAGTAAAACGTTCTGAAAAATTTCTTAAGAAAGGCAACATCAGCATTTTCAGATATTTCTGATCATTTCAGCACGAATGCGCCAGCGAGTTCTAGATTTCCTCCCATACTAACAGCATCTAGCAACTGTTTGGGCGAATAGACCGCATACCATATTTCATTTATCTTGGTCCGTTTCTGGGTTATCGATATATACAATCAAACGGACCGACAGGCAATCCAACTGTTAACAGATTTCTTGGAATAATTGATATACTCTACACAGTCCTGATGTCACGACCGATTATATTTCAAAATCAACCACTTTGTTTGTGTGCGCGCGCACCATCAAGCTCATACGCAGAAAGACGAAAGACAAAAATGCTAACTTTTGTTGAATTTTGTTCAAAATTTCTACAACTATAAAATTTTGTTGTAAGTACTAAAAACAAAATGCACAGATTTGACAGACTTAATTTTTTTTTTTTTACACGACACGGACATTTGAATGTCGGAAGGATCAAAATTTGTCAAAAAAACTTGTAACTAAACTTTAAAAAAAAAGACATTTTCTGCTCCTTTATTACTTTATTTATTTATTACTAGCCGCCTTTGGTGAACAGCCGGCATGTTCACTAGTATTAATGATCGCTAAAATTTCCAATTAAATATTTTATGTAACTTGGTATCTTAATAGCGTTTTCTGCAAAATATTTTTAAGCTTCACATTTTGATAGTTATATAATTCAGTGATATCATTATCTAAGCTTTAACAGTTCTGTTCGTTCTACTACTTATTTTTCTCTTTCTGTAAGCGCCCATAAAATTTCAACTTTAAATTAGAGTGGAAATGTTAAACCGCAATTAATATAAAAGCATTTTTTACTGAAACCAACCAGGTCCTTTTTTAAATATGAAAAATGGAAGCAGAGCTGTTTCGCATTGAAGTTGTATGTGCACTGCAGAAAACTTTCGTTATTTATGTAATTTCTTAAAGAATTATGCAATAAAAATTTCACGGATTCATTGTAAAACTCAGCTTTTAATTTTATTTTCAAAAAGATTTAAATGATATTAATAATAATTTTTTTTCGGCTTATAAATATATTTCAAAAAATTATGAAGTCTAAATTTTAGACAAACCTTTGGTCCTAAGGAATCATATTCTGCAAAATGTTCTTTACAATCAAACTTTTAAATGAATAATGTTTCTATCTTCTGTGATCAAATCTGACCTATCTATTAAGTTTTAAATATTACAATTTTAGAATATTTTCATAATTTAGGGCAATCCGTTTTGAGAAACCCTAGAAGATGATTGGTTTCTTTGATGAAGTGATTTAAAATCACCGGTTATTTTAAAAAAGTGATATTGAAATTTTCATAAATCGGTCACATTTAGTTATTGATTTAATTGAGTGGAGTGCAACTCTTTTTATTTTAGATATTAGCGATTAAGAATAAGTAGTTAAATATGATTCACACAGCAGCGGATATATGTAAAAATTTTAATTTCGTAATTCATCGGCGCATTTATTGATTCAAGTTACATAAAATTATTATTAATTATTTAGTTCATTGTATGCCTTAAATTAACTAATGGACGCTGATTAGTATGATTATCCTATATTCAGGGTGATCAAGAAATAACAGGAGCTGTTTGGAGCCCTGTAGCGTTAACATACTGGACGAAATATAACAAAATTTGGCCCCCATACACATTAAAGTATGCTGTTTAAATTTACCAAGAAAAAAAAAATTAGTACCAAAAAACACCGATAAAGGAAATTTTAGCGCTGCGATCGAAAACTTCATTATACAATTTGCATATGCAAGTACTTTGTAACACGATATAGAGGATAAAAGGAAGGGTTGCCGGTATTATTCTGCAATAATTCGCCTGTCGATGCGTTGTCACTACGTGAACTATCTTATTAGCCAAGCTGCTTTATCAGCGGAATGAAAATGCCAGTGCTGCTCTTCGTGAGAACCGGCAGTTAAAAAGTTACGCCGAGGACTGATGACCATAACTAACTAACTAACGAATAATGGTTGAAAAATTTAAAACAACAGGAATTTTTGGTATGCAACTAGGCCAAGGACGTAAAAATATCAAGCAGGAACAAGTTGAAGAAGTTGCAACTGACATTAATGACCAGGCGATAGCTAATAAGCAAGGTATCAGCAATGCATCACGACAAACAGATATCCCGTTCTTAACGATGGAGAAGATATTGCGTGAGATCCTGAAATTTTATCTGTGTAAGGTAACACCCGTTTAAGAATTGCTTCCCGGACACAGAAATACCTTAAATGAGTTTGCTTTGAGATTTTTTAATCAATTGGAAGTGTATGACGAATGGCCGTGACGGATGTTATGGAACGATGAAGCTCATTTTCATGTGTACGGTGATATCAACACACACAAATGCCGTATTTGGGCTGATACAAATCCACACGTTGGTAAACAGATTCTCGTACATTTGCCGAAAATCACAGTTTGGTGTGCGTTCCCTGCTTCTTTTATTTTTGGCCCATACTTTTATGAAGAAGTTGGTAGAAATGGACAATTGACTTGTTTTGTCAATTCTGATAGGTATGCCGATACGCTAGAGAACTTTGTGATGCCTCAACTGCAGGAAAGAAATTGTAGCGATTTTGCCATTTTCATGCGCCACCACACATCGGGCGTCGGGCGTAGTATATCCTCCGGTAGCACTTTACAAACGCTAGAGTAATTAGTTGTGCATTTCTCATGAATTGGCCTCCTAGGTCCCCTGATCTGAATCCATGCGATTTCTGGTTGTGGAACTACTTGGAAGATGTTACATGTCAGACGAATAAATGATAATCTGCTGCGAGGCACCGTCAAAAACCTCGTGTACCGCATACAGTTATTGGAACATCAAGCTGATGGTCACTTAAACCAAATTTCTAAGTTGCTATAATAAACGTTTTTCCTTGGCATTTGGTGTGTTGTCGTTTACTGTTTCCATTGGCAGTTATATATTCTTTTTTCAACATTATATGCTTGCAGCGCCAATATTTCCGCTATCGGCGTTTTTTCGTACTGTTTTTTTTTTTCCTTGATTAATCGAAACTGCATACCATAATGTTTATGATGACCAAATTTTGTTACATTTCGTCGAGTACATAACACCCTACATGACTCCAAACACTTCCTGTTATTTCTTCATCACCCTGTATATTTAACCATGTTTCCCTTAAATTAAACTGTTTTATGAAATGAATAATATAGATTTTGTAAAAGATTAGCGAAAACTTTTCCTCTATTCACATTTTAGAAAAAAATCATATTTCAATTTTTTTTTTTTCACTTCATACAGACACGTTCTGAAAATTGCACTCTTATATATTGTTACAAACCTGTAACGTTGCATCCCAGAACAGTTAGTTCAAACACTGGAAAGACTGTTTTACAATCAGTTATGCTGGGTGCTGATCGGGTGTCACGTCAGTAATAGCGGAGCTTGGCGACTTTGGTGACAAAATAGATATTGCTCGAAACTTAATTAGAATTTTAGCGATTCAGCCACTAGGAACCGAGATAGTTCCACCTGATTAGTCCAGAACCTTCTCTGCCCACCTCCCGGGAGCTATAAAAGGCCGGCAATCTCAAACTGCAGTCAGTCTTATCAAATCAGTCGTGAAACGAATCGTGGAAAGAGACGGTGGAATAGTTGGATCAAGCGCAAGCGTTGTGTGGAGCTAAAGAATTTGCGGAATTGAGCAGTGTGCCGAGTCCTTGTGTTTATTGTAGAAGCAGCAACTAGTCGTGTGTGGAGTAGCCAGTCGTGAAGTAGTGAGTCAGCAGTTGGATACAGCTAAAGCGAGGAGACGGTGGAGAATTGCAGACGTTTAGAGAGACCGTACAGTGAAGCTACGTAGATTTCCTCCTTCTATTGAATTCTATCTGGCTCTTTGTGTGCTGTGGGTGTTATTTTACTACCTATTACTACTTAGGGGGGCTACTGTTTGTCGTAGTGTGCTGCTGTGTGTTGCCTGTGTTCGTGTCGTCTGTATATTTGTTGTATTAGTGTCGTCGTGTTTAATAAATGTCGTCGTTGTTTTCTACTGATACCTACTAATTGTCTTTATTTCATAGACCAACAAGAGGCAAAAGAACCCCGACGGAGGAATTCCGTAACATTATTTAACTTTCAATAATAGTTGATTTATTTTTTAATTTGGACTTCTGTTAACATGATGGCAACACATTGATAAAATCTAATTTTTAATTTTCGTGCAGATTAAATTTTATTTTTATTTTGTGTGAAATATATTGATTAAAAATATGGTTAAAATATTTCTTTAAAATTTTTTTAAAAATCGAAACTTTATTTATAGTTTAAAACATTAATGTCGTTTAAAAGATAATTTTTTGAGCTTTTACTTGATGCAAAAATCAATTTTGTGCTGTAATATTTTCGGAAGTTATAGCAGGAAAACCTCGATATTTCATTTAAATTTAATTAATTAAAACTATAATTAAAAAATCAAAAAAATTGATCCTAGATGTACATTTCCGGCCTCTAAGTTATACGCATGTCAAATTTGGTAGCTATAAGTAGAAAGGTCTGATCTGTAGAGCGCCAACACACACATACATTGAGCTTTATTATAAACTAGCCGCCTTTGGCGACCAGCCGGTTCGCCAATGTTCGTTAAAATTTTAATAATTAAATATTTCATGCAATTCCTACTTTAATAGCTTCTTCAGCAAAATATTTTGAAACTTCCAATTTTTATTGTCATATATTTCTCTTATAATGTTATAAAGGCCTCCAGTTATAACGTAATATGTATCTCTCTAACTTTCTGTTAGCTCCCGTAGAATTTATGCTTTAAATTAAAGTGGAAAGGATTAATCTGCAATTAATATTAATATAATCTGCAATTAATTTTTCTACGCCAGTTGGGGTAACGCTATGCGAATTAGTAACTTTTAATTTCCTTTATTCTGTTTTATTTTAATTCAAAAGTACTTCAGAATGGATCTGAAAGACCGATTAATTAACAATGTTTAATTTTAAATGCACCAAACATTAAGAAAATAAACAGAATCGTTTGAAATAATCGACCGAAAAATTCTAACCTTAGCCTCATCAGCGTGGGGAAAAAAACTGAAGCCTTACTCATTTGGTGGTGGGGGAAATGAAAAGATTTTTTGGAGGGAAAGTTAGTTTTTGATTAATAATTAAAATTTCTAATTGAAAATTCAAGAAAAGGGACCTCAGGTGTACATTCTCGACCTCCAAGGTATACACGTACCAAATTTAGTAGCTGTAGGTCAAATGGTTTGACCTGTAGAGCGCCAACACACACACACACATTGAGCTTTATATAAGTATAGATATAGATAATTATTGAGAGATACGCTATCTCATTAACGCAAAAGTAAGATACAAATTTTTACTAATTTTATTGGAAAAAATTTTGGACCCAAATGACATTATAAATTTAATTATTTGACTTTCATTGTTCAAATTATTGTGCTGAACATACTACAGATATCTTTTATTTATTTATTTTAGTTAGGGTAAAATGTTTCAAGAACGATGCAAAAATAATCTCTCGCCTAAAAGCTTCATCTGACATGAGTATCCTCTATGAACGGGCGTTTATTTTTCTTCGATAAAAATGGCACACAAAAGCGCATCTCTCTTGTAAATAGACGGCAGACATTTACACGAATTGCGAATCCTAATACATAATGCATCTGCGCTTCAAGTATAACCAAAAAAGAAGAAGATGCAAGATCGGAAAGAAGGGACTCAAACATCTGCATTTAAAACAGCTCATTGTCCGAGTTCAAATCGGAATCCAATTTGGTGGAGTTTCGTTCGATGTACTTCCTAATGTAGAGGTTTGTGGGAGGCCCCCCCCCTTCTATGCATTTCAACTGTGGGGGGATGCACTTTATTATTATTATTTTTTTTATCCTGAAAACCTTTCCTACTGAATTCGATTAGTTGTAAAAGAAAAATTTTCAAAGGAAATGCGTAAATTCAGGTTTAAAAAATCTAATAAAACGGTCTATTTTAATAAATCCAAAACTTTACAAATGATGTGACCATATAAGATTGGAGCTTAAGGAAATAAATATTAGTAATATAATGAAGAAAATAATTTATAATTAGTTGTTTAGATGCATTTTATAAATACTAAATGATAAATATTAAAAAGTGTTACATAACATTCAAAAATACATAGAATTTTAATCCGTCTAAAATCTGCTTCTTTTATTACTTTCCCGTATTCGAAGTAAAGAAAGAATTTCAACCGTCAGAAATTTCGAATTCGAAATTTTGACGAATCTCCACGTTTCAGATTTCCCTGAGTATGAAAATGACATTTTTGGAATTATGTCTGTGAACACGATCACTGAAAGATAAAATGTGGTATGGATTTTAAGCCAAATAGTTCGATTTCTCTCAGATTTTGTACGAAATCCACTTAGAGGCTGTCTGTCTGCATGGTTATCCGAATAGAAGTGAATGCGATAACCATAAAATGTAAAGGGTAAGGGAGATGAAAATAGGATACAAAAGTTTAGCTTATAAAATGCCCGTGTGGGATTTCGAACCAAACCATCAAAGGACTGGCCGTATATCGGGCTGTATTTTTGCATGCTTGTAAACGAAATAATTAAGAAATGTAAAAACAGATAAATGAAATTGGATTCACAGTTTTAACATCTAAAATTTAGAATCTTATCAAATGTTAGATCAAATATGTTCAAAATTGAAACTTCCGACTGCCTGCACTTTCATATGGGTGTGAATGCAATCTCAAAAACGAAATAGTTCAAATTAAAGAAATTTGGTATGTGATCTTGTAATTGCAATTGTAATTTTAAGTCAAATCTTAGTTACAATCGATAAAAAAACGTACTCAAAATGCGTATTCGATTTTAGCTATTCATATTCCTGTTATATTCTACTGGCATCCGGTAAATATTAAATCGTTCCGTCGCTCTTCAAAAAAAAAAAAAAAAAGCCGGCAAGGATCCCATGTTCATCAATGCCATGAAATCAATACACTATCGATTACTAAAAATTACTACATCAATTAGACTATCGATTACTTAGGAATCAATTTTTCTACATTAAATTGAGAAGCACATAGCTCTGATGTGCGGGGCTCGTCGAATTCACATTCAGATTGAAAATTTTATAAAGGGGAGAAGGAAATGACACGTCAAAGAGTTTACGGGAAAAGTTTTGGGAGACCCATTGAATTGAATCATAAATTCAGTCCGGTACATTGCATTTTGTGGATTTTCATACAATTTTTGGAGGGAAAAAATCAAGGGGATGGCCGTCTATTCGACATTAGTGTAGATATGAATGTGACAATACAAAAATAATAATATAATGATAACAATGCAGTGAATGTGATAACAATGCAAGCAGTTTGGTGTTTGAAGAAATTTGGTGTTTAATTTATTTCTCATTGCACCTGTTCCATCCGAGGTCACCGAAAAGAAGACATTTAGAATGCATCTCTTCGCTCTACTACGAAAGGCAAAACGGGCCATATTTTGTTGCCCCCCCCCCCAAAAAAAAGTCAAGAGGAAGAGACTCCCTTTTATTTAATAAATTCCTCTCGGCATGTCTAGATGTATAAAAAGGGAAGAGAATCGCTTTTTCTCTTACATTTCTATTGTTAAAACACAATCAATAGGTTTATTTTTTCCACAATAATATTTTGCTTTGTTTTCTTGTCGTACAGAGGACGTATTGCTTGCAAAAAGAGAAATTATGAACTCACATAAATCATTCATTCCACTCTCTCTCTTGAAAGCAGAGCAACATTTCCGAAGCGGAATTGACTGCACTCAGATGAAAGGGGACTTTCTCCGAAATCTAAGGTGTATTTAGATTCAAGATCAAAATCACGAAAAAAGGTCAGACGTGAATTAGTTTTAAGTGTCTTTCAAAAAAAAAAGTTTTTTAAAAGTTTACCATTTTTTAAGCTGTAAAAGACAATAATAAATATTTATCATAATAGATGTAATAGCTGAAAAATACGCCGAGGATACTCTCCACGAATACACACAAAAGAAAGTGCCTCCTCTGCAGCGTAGAGAGCGAATTATTTTTCAGCGCTCTTCTCCTCCCGTTAATCATTCGACTCCAAAAGTTAATAGAAGTGTAAAGGCTATATGTAATTCACTTTGAAAAATCGTCTTCACTCAGCCTAGCCTTTGATGCATTTAGCACAAAAATCTGAGAATATAGTATAAATATCATGCATTGAAATTCATCCGTCTCTCTTACTGCATTTTTAACTGTTGCATTTACAGATGCAATATCACAATTCGATAGACGATTGGTCACCGTAGCTTAATGGTAAGGTATCAAGATTTGGAGCCGAAAAACTCCAACCTCCAATAAACGGCCGTCGTGTATGTGGGCTCAGTGCACGCTAAATCAAGCCTACTCTAATTAGTGTGGTGTGGAAATTTAGAAAGAGAGTGTCAGTTGAGGCATCTGACCAAGGCTTAACATCCGTCCCAAGTTAGTCCTAGGGTTGCTTTCAAACTGAATGAATTGAAATGGCAACATAAAGCTCAAACTGAGCTCGGCAGACATGATTCCAGAAAAAGAATTTTGAATCAGTTTGAGAGTTGCGTTTCTATGCAAGCGGATGGACAGACATATTTTAATAGATTTCCAAATTCGATTAAAAAATATGCAGACAGAAATTATGTTATCGCTTTCATAGGCAGACAGCCTAGTCCTAAAAATATTTTAATCGGATTTATAAAAAGAGGAGACTTCTCAAAATCGCGCACTTCACTTTTATGTAATTACAACCCTCCCTCTTCTTATTTCAGAAAACGATTAAAAGATAATGAAACTATTTTTTTTTCTGATCTCTTTAAAGGTATATATTAGAGAGCAGAATTTAATGTTTCATGCAAAGCTCTCAGAATGAACGGAATTCAAGCGCGCTCAGAAAAAAGAAAGGGCTTTTCTTGTGAGCTTACCTTGCTGACTTTATATATTAATTGCCATTAGCACTGTTATAGCACTTTTTATGCTCCACTTTAATTGAATTCGTCAACGTGTAAAAGTATTACGTTTATTCTATAAATTACACGGTTCCTTTATATCAATAAAGTTTTTTTAATCCTTTCATTACATTTTAAGCACAGAAAAGGCTTTTCCGCAATCTCTTAAAAGCACATTGACGCACGGGCATGTACCAAAATGCAATTAATTTGTAAAAGATAAATATATAAATAAAATGGGTTATTGGTTATTTGTGAATAAAAAGGCGTTGAATTATTACAATAGAGTTACATATAGCTTCCTGTGCAACAGTCACTTATTTATCTTCTATACTAATAATAAAGCTCAATATGTGTGTATGTTGGCGCTCTACAGGCCAAACCATTTGATCTATAACTATCAAATTTGGATCTACAAATATCTATTTGCATCAAATTTGGCTTTGATCTACAACTATCAAATTTTGATCTACAAATATCAACCTTGGAGGTAGGGAATGTGCACTCGGACCGATTTTAAAAAAATTTAATTAGAATTTTTATTAATTAAAAACCAATTCGGTGTTATTCTACTTTAACTTCCGAAAATATAATCGCACAGACAGGATTTTTACATCACGTTAAAGTTTATCTTTTTAATGGACCAATGTTGGAACCTACAAATTAATTTTCGCTTTTTAATGGATTTAAAAAAATATTTTAACCATATTTTTCAACAATTTTTTTCCTGCAAATTAAAAATAAAATTGACCCTGCACAAGCATGTTTCGCGTGCATAGGAAAAAATTAACTTCTATCAACGTGTTGCCATCACATTGATAGAAGCTCAAATTAAAAAATAGGTTAACTGTTACTGGAAATTAGATCTTGAAAAGTGTAATTTTCAGCACTTCCACCTGTATGAAATGAAATAAATAGGAAATATAATATTTTCTTTAAAAAATGCAAGACAAAGTTTTTCATGAAACTTTACAAAATCTAGATTATTTCAATAAATCAGCTTTATTTCAGGAAGCATGGTTTGATACATATCCTTTCAATTCAGGATCCAATGGCTAATTGTAAACCTTTAACAAAAGAAGTACACGTATTAAAATGGTCTAAATGAAGTAAATAATTATATTTTATGTAATTTGAGTCAATAAATGCTCTAATAAATTATAAATGTTTAGCTTTTATCTAGATCCCCTGCTCTGTGAATCATATTTAACATAATATTCTTGAGACATTATTATTTTAAATAAAAAGAGTTGCACTCCTATCAACCAAATGAGTCACTAAAATTTATTGATTTATGAAAATTTCAATAATATTACTCTAGAAAAGAGAGTGATTTTAGAACCACTTCATCGACTATCTCGAAGAATATAGCCAATCAGCGCCCAGGGTATCTCAAAACGGATTGCCCTAGATTATGAAAATGCTGATTGTTCTAAAAATGTAATATTCAAAACTTAATAAATCGGTCATATTTGATCGCAGAAGATAGAAACGTTCTTTATTTATTTAAAAGTTGGATTGTAAAGAATATTTTGCCGAATATGATTCTTTAGGACTAAAGGACTATTTGAAATTTAGACTTCATACTTTTTTGAAATATATTTATAAAACGGGAAAATTATTATTTTTGAAATCATTTAAATAGTTTTGAAAATAAAACTAAAAACTGAATTTTATGATGAATCCTTGAAATTTTTGTTTAATAATTTTTTGAGATATTATGAATTATGAAAATTATTCTGTGCTGTACATAGGACTATAATGCCGAACGACTCTGTTTTCAGTTCTCCTATTTTTTTAAATACATGCTTGGTTTCAGTAAAAAATATCTTTATATTAATTAAAGTTTCACAATTTCCGCTTTCATTTTAAGAGGAAACGTACTGGCGCTGCTAGAAAATGAGAAAGAGATGCGCAGTGCAATGTTCAGAACGGCTTAAGGCCTATGTAGTAATAGAAGTGAATGACATGACTATCAAAATTTGAAACTAGAAAATATTTTGCTGAAAACCTTTTATGAGACCAAATTACATAAAATATTTAATTAAACATTTTAGCTAGAATTAATGCTGGTGAACCGGATGGTCGCCAAAGGCGGCTAGTGTTAAATAAATTTTCCTCAGATTCCCTAGTGAAGAAATCTTGAGGGAAATTCAAGATAATTAAGGGATCGCAAGAATGAACTGAGTTCTGCTTTTCCTTTTCTTGTACACTATACAATTTTACAGAAAATGAAAATAGCCAGAATGGTCTCCCCAAAACTTTCTAGCACTCTTTCGAATAATTTCAGAGAATGCCTTAATATGGCATTATTGCGAAATATTAATTTTTGAATGAATTCAGCATTTTTATCATGTGATCGTGGGCGACTTTTCCGGTGATTAAACCCTGTCATGCGGTTGATAGCATCCGAAAATGGAATTTGTGTTTTAGGCGCGTTTTCCTCAACCAATAGAAATAAAACTTTGGCATAGAGCCATACTTGTAGTCGAATAATCATGTATCCAATTTGATATATTTAAATCATTGCGTTATCAAGTTTTCATGTTTCTTAAAGTACAAACCAGCACACTCAACTTCTTGTTAAGTTTGGTTCAAAATTTGATTGGTATCTACATTACACATGTGAAATCTGTGTAACGAATTTCATCAATAAAGCTCTCTTCGTTTGGTAGTTATGTTAACTTATATTCGAAAAGCTGGACAGACAAACTTCCTATGAAAGGATTTTGCACAAAATTAGATAGAAACCTACTAAATCGGTATAAAGATCGTATATCAAGTTTCAACCATATAGCTCAAATCATTTGTTGTATTATGTTCACAGACAGGCAGTCATAATGCCAAAAATGTATTTTCCGAATTCAGGGAGTTTTGAAATTTGAAGATGCGTCAAAATCTCGAGATCGAATTTTTTGACGATTGCAACACTTTGTCTATACTTCATACGTGAGAAAGTAAAAACTGGACAAGAATTTCGAGTACCTCGGGAAGTGTCTTCACATTCCTTTGCTGTTGCATTCCTGAGTTTTTATTTTCACACACTCGCAAAACCACAGAGGCACAGGCGGCCAATTCTTTGCCGAATTTCAATCCAAATCTGATACAAATCGGTATTTCGAATGAAAAATCTGTATATTTAATTTCAGTTATTTCCCCATTAGTATATTTGAGATATCATGTTTAAAAAGACGCGAATGACTTCTCAAAGAGATATATAGTTCAAAAAATAAATTCTGTAAGTTTGTTGAATATGTTTCGCCATACATTCAAGAAAAAAACCCTAAATATTTTTATATCATTATCTCCTAAAAATTCTGTTCATGTTAAAGACTTAAATTTTATTTGTTTATAATAATTATATTGCTTGAATTATCCATTTGTTTCAAATATTTATTCCTCGAAAATCTCATATATCTTGTGTACTTAATAAACGTAGTAACAAAATATAAGCAAATGTATTAAAATTACTTTCATTCTAGGTAAACGATAAAACGTAATGTATATAGTACCAGTGGCGTAACACGGTGGCGGCAAATCTCTCCTAGCAAAATTTCCGCATAGATAACAAAAATGCATCCACAATTCGTACCTATTAAAATATTTTATCTTTAAAGGAAGTGATGAATCCCCTTTATTTCGTCATCTCGGTCACTCTGCAGACTGGCAACACCATCTGAAGTAATGGTACGAAATTCTCTTCAGAATGTTGATTCCATACGAAACGAAATTTGACCTTTCAAGATCACACAGAAAAACGATTCCAGAAATTGGAATTGGCGCATTTAATCCCGATCTTGTTAGATCTAAAACGGTAGCAAAATTTCAATCGCTGACGTATATGTTCCCTGAAATTCAAAACGAATATATTGCAATTTTGGGAGAATTCGCCAACAAATCATCAGACAAGTAAAAGAGGTTAAAAGTATTATACTCGACAGCATTCCGGGTATTTCTCACAAAGATTTAAAAACCAAATATTAAGATACGTAGGGATTGAAAATCAGGAAATGAAGGTAGTAGAAAGGAGGTAGTAGGTAGTCTAAATGAATTGAAACAAATGAAGCATCAATTATTGCAACATAGCAATTTCTTTGTTGAAATTTACTTATATCAAGATAGAAATTCAATAACATTTCCAATTAATTATTAAATTGAAATGATTTTTTTAAATAAAAAAGGAAAGATTTCAGTTATGCATCACTATGCCAAGTATAAGTCACAACATTATCGCGAATGCATTGCACGAGTGACATTCCATATCACAAAAAAAATTTGCTACATTTTTCAGATAAAACAAGAAGTAATCCCCACCCTCGCTCACCAAGCAAATACGAGTGAGCTCCTTCACGGTTCCTCCATCAGTCATCGAAAGCGGCTGCCCAAAGCAGCTGCAGCAGCTCATTTCAGGAAGAAAGAGTATAAAGAAAATAAATTCTGCTTTGCCCTGTTTGTAAAGACTTTTAACTGCTTTCATTCTTATAACGAAATCCTTTTTTAGAGTTTGCATTAAAAAAAACTAATCTCATGCTGTGGAAGTTTTTTGATCGTATCGTGTTACTATTTATTTATTTATTTCATATTTTTATATGGTTAGATTTACTTCATATTTGCGAAGATGGGACCTTATAATCAATTTTTAGCTTGTTTTTGTGCTAGAGTTTAGCATTTATTTTCTACTTTGATGGCAATATACTTATCAAAATGCCAGCTCGTACTTCCATAAAATATTTTTTTTAAATTTATCTATAGCATCTTGAAAAATAACGTCTCTCTTTAGTGGCAACAGGCATTAAATGTTAAAAATGTCCGTTCTCGTGATAAATGCTGTCGGTTAAAAAATTTTATTGTGTCCAGCGTGCATGACTTCTGTTTGTACTGTGATGCGATGAAGTCAACTGAAAGATTTGTTTCAAAATCACTTATAATAAAAAGCTAAGAATGCGAAAAAGGTTCTAAAATACTCAAAGAAAAAGGCAAATTTAATGAACGAAGATGAATTCAAAAAAAGAAAGAAAAGAAATACGATCAGGGAGGATTTTTTCTTTAGGAATAATGATGATAGTTAGGATTTTGGTTTTGGAAAAAAATTAGGTATACGTGTGTCTTTTTTTTTAAATAAAATTTCGGTCGAAATCATTTTCAAACAACAGTCCAGAGACCAAATTTTCGCATTATATCTATAGAGAATAGAAAGAATTAATTTTGTGGACGATTCTTTTATTGAAACTTGCCCATTACATTTTCTTGAAATTATTTTCAATACGTTTCTTGTTATCGTCATTTGTTTCTAAATAAGGTAACAAATTTTTATGCATTTGATTTCCAAAAAATCGCTTGCCATTCGTATTTTTAAATATTTGGCGACGATTGCCATTGATTACGTATGCATTCAAATGGTAAAATATTATAAATCTCTTTTTTAAATTTTACATGATAACAACTTTAAGTTCAAGATATCAGAAAAAGCCATTCATTTATTTTATACGCATTTTACAGTTTCTAATATACATAAGCATTAATGAAAGGTAATTGAAAAGATGTACATCATTTTGCCTTTTGTACGCATATGTATGATATTCTGCCGATAATGGAGAATTTTCTGATGTTTAAACTGATTATATATAAATCGTTTCCTCATCAATACAAGAATAAAGTATTTTGTGTTTATGAGCAAAAAATCAGTTTTGGTGAGTACGAATGTACCCTTCATATAAATCGAAATATATATATTTTTTGATTATAAACACAATTTTACCAATCTCTCAGAATCAGCATTTCTTTTTGTTTCTTTTCTTTTAATAAATCAGAAGTCAAAAGTGCTGATTTTAAAAATAACACTATTTTTTTGATAGACAGATATTTCATACAATGACTGCCTATTGAAATAGTTATCAGACAGAACTTATCCTCTCCTTTATACAAATCGCTTAATAGCGCATTTCTTCAGACAATGTTAACCATTAAGGGCAAAAAATACATCCCTAATGCCTAAACAGACTCCGGATTTTTTCCGTTTAACACTTTCCCTCTCGCCAGATACGCCTTTCATTTTCAAATCGGAACGGCCCAATATGGAGTTCTTGATTCATCTATGCATACGGCACCCTCCCCTTCGTTACAAAATTCTGCCTTCCACGAGTGTACTTGCTGTTTGATTTATATTAATGGAAAACATGATCAATCAAGAATATTTGCTGTGTAACAAAGATATGAGCAGATATTCTAGAAATCAAGAAAATATGAACAGACAGGCTGTTCACAGAAATTTTATTATTCTTATGATTGGACATGGCACGAACTTGCCAAAAATTAATCTGTGCCACACCTTGAGCTAAGCATTTTCGACTTAAGCTTTATCGGGTGAGCTATCTCCGTTTTCTCATCCGCTTTATAACCAAACTGCAAATAGTTTCCGTGAGAGCAATCAGACACAATTAGAATGATTTCATGCTTCTGATATTGCATTATATCTTACTGCCTTAGTTAATAAAACGGTAGAAACAAATATTAGAAAACCGCCCGTCCAAATTACTGTATTAAGTTTCCTATAGGTTAATGAATCTTAAATTTAGTTCTTTCCATTTAACCGAAAAGTCAGTGAAGAAGACCATTACGAAGTTGTTAATTTATTTTAAATCAAATGCCACTGTGCGTATTTTTCTTTTATTTTTCCTTTTTTTTTGTAATAAAAGTTTTACAGAGAACCTAAATACAACATTATTAAGAATTCAAGATTTTAGCAATCGACAAAATGTGTCCAGTTTCTTATTTATGCATGTGACTAAGTCTCATGTCGTAACTTCAAAACATATGAGATTTCAGATTGAATGAGAAAGTT
>JAPMOR010020548.1:4473-22393 GCA_026543865.1 Argiope aurantia
AAAATTTAAATTTTGTTTTTAATTAAAATTAATTAAAAAATATAATTAAATAATAAAAAATATTATTAATAATAATAATAATTTAAAAATTAATAATTAATTTTTTTAGTCTAAAGACTTGTTTTTCTAACTTAAAAATACATTATGTAAATAATGCCTTTACCAAATATTTAAATTGTTTAATTTTATATTACTTAAAGGTTATTTAACAAAGACAGAAAAAAATTTCAATTATAAATCACTAAACTATGTAGATTAAATTTGATTTTAACTTAATGGCTGAGAATTTATATTATTCGCCTTGAGTCTGGAAAGATATTTTATGTTTGTCTTTCCAAATATTCCTTTCTAACTATACTCCAGGATATATAAATTAGTTCTGTCGGCGAAGTCGGAGGGTGTGGCGGCAGGTAGCGGAATCTCTTTTTTTTCTTGTAAGGCACCGTTCGGTTTCATAAGTTGTACCGCAGCGGAATTTATGATTTGTCGCTATTAGACACATAATAATATGACCTTGAGGAGTGAAAGTGAATCCTTTGTAATATTTGTATATAGCGTCCTCCAAAATTTCCTGTCAAATTTTGGAATTCTGGCATATATAACTTTCCTTTTTGAAAAGAAGCGAAAGTGCATTGTAAATAAAAAGTAATGTAAGGCCAAGTGGAACTTAAATTTTGATAAGGTTATTGCTTGCTAAAATTTTACTATAAATAAAGAATAACCTAAGATAAAATAGAACTGACATTTAACTAATATTGATGCCTACTGAAATTTGTTTTAAAATTAATGCTAATGTACCGCAAAATGCAACCGATATTTTAAAAGTAATGGTACTTAGAATAATCGTAATTGCAAATAAAACATTTTTTCAATGTAAAATAGAACTCATATTTCATTAATATCGATATCTGCTAAAACTGATAATGTAAATGAAGAATAATGTATAACAAAATGGAAGTTACATTTTAATATAATTATTAAAATTGATTTTGCAAAAAAAAAGTCAACATAAAAGGGAATTTACATTTTAATGGTATTGGTACTTACAAAAATTGATATTGCAAATAAAACATTTCTCAACGCAAAATGGAATTCACATTTTATTAATATTGGTGTTTGCAAAAACTGACATTCTAAACAGAGAATAACGTATCATGAAATGGAAGTTTCATTTAAATAAAATTGTTAGAACTGATAAAGAATATTGTAAGACAAGGTGAAACTAACATATTAATAAAATTGTTAACCTTAACCGTCGATTCCGACCTGCCACTAAAGCACACGGATTTATCTGATAAGCCGGACAGCCGCAACAGCAATACTCACGGGAACTGAGGTTGAGTCCTAAGAGCCGTCACCGGCCACGGTTCAACCCTTCCCGTGGAAGCATGTCCCTTCATCGGTAGGAAGTAGCTGACCCCAACACTTCTATACCTACTCGGGTGGAGAGACCCAACCACCATACTGTAAATTTCTCATCCTCATATCTGAGGTGTCCTCCGGTGGGATTAATAAAGTCGTTGAAATCGATATCTGCAAATAAAAAAAATTTCAACGAAAAATGGAACTTATAATTTAATTTTACTGGGACTTACTAAAATTGGTACTGAAAATAAAAAAACAATATAATACAAAATGATACTTACATTAAAATTATATTATATTGAGTGTTAAAAAGATGTAAGCCGGCGTCCTGGCATAGAGGTAGCGCGTCTTCCCCGTGATGTGGGCGTTGTAGGTTCAAGTCAGGGTTCGAGCATGGTTGTTCTTCATCTGCTCTATATGTAAGATGTGTGAATGTGCCTCCCTGTAAAAAGGGGCTGCGCAAGCGAATGTGATGCGTGGGGAGCTAAGACGTACTCTTAGCCCTAGTTGGCGCTACTAAAATAAGAGACGCTCCCTCTCTTTAGTGGCTTCGTCAGCGAGCTTGTTCATGGCAAGTGCCATTAAAAACAACAACAAAAGATGGAAAATATTCCGACTCTTCAAAACAACTCTACAAAAACACATATCGGCAAATAGAGAACAAAATGTAGAATTCTGAATGATAAAACTAAAAGCTAACTCAATAAATTAAATCTTTATTGTTCAATGCCAGTCATGATCGTCTGTTTTCTGTGAGTTGAGTTGTGGCTTCCTTTGTATGATAGGCACTAAAAATAAAGAATAATGTGACTCAAAATGAAATTACATCTTAATAATATTGGTTCTAGTCAAATATTAAAATTTGCATTCCCACGCAATGTTTTGATTCAATGATCTACGACTTCCATAAGAAAAGCTAAAGCTAACCCTGAAGCTAAAAAAAAAATACACGGGAGTCTTCGCCAATAGAAAGTCTGGAAGACAGCAAAGGATCATTTTTAATTTCAGCTAGTTTCCATTGTTTACTAGTCGCCTAGTCGACAATGGCCGTTTTGCAGCTGGTCGCCTAGTCGACAAATTCGTCCACCAGGAATATTATATTTAATTTCGAGTAAATCGTTTAGATATAATTTTATTATACATGATTCTGTGAAATTTCCAGATATTAAAGCCGTGTTATTTTGTCTTCCATATTTCCTATCCAGTGTGGTCGTGAAAAAGAGACTAGTCACATGACGTCAGAGAGTTATTCGAAACCTAAAGGCGCATTTCAACATCTTCTAAATTCCACGTTATCCGTCTTCTAAATTGCACATACATTAAACAGAATCCTTCTTCTTTACATTTCAACAAAGGAAGAAAATCCTGAGATAATGGGGCCGCGGTGGCCTGGTGGTAAGGTCTAGGCTTCGGAACCGGACGGTTTCAGGTTCGAAACCCGATTCCACCGAGGAACCCTCGTGTAAGGGGGTCTGTTGCACGTTAAATCCGTCCTGACCAAACGTCCTCCCACTGGTGTGGTGTGGAGAGGGGGGTGCCAGCTCAGGTGTCGTCCTCGTCATCTGACAGAAGTTCAAAATTACGAGGTCCGTCCCAAAACAGCCCTAGTGTTGCTTCAAAAGGGACGTTAATCCAACCAAACCTGGGATAATGAAATATTTGATGACAATAACATAATCTATTGTTGAAAATTAGGCAAAGAATACTATTAAAAAACTGCTAAAATTCAGGAAAATGTTACACACATTCATTTTTTTAATTATTAAATGAATGTCTTTAAAAAGACAATTTTTTTTAAAGTTTTGAAACGTTCTAGCATTAATTTTTGTGAGATAATATTTCCGGAAGTTATTGTGAATAAACGCCAAAATTCTGCTTAATTTCTAATTAATTAAAACTCTAATGAAAGTTTCAAAAAATATTGCTCAGAGGTGCACATTGCCTCCTTCCAAGGCATATATCTATGCCAAATTTATAACCTGTTGCTCAAACAGTCTGGCGGGTAGAGAACCAACACTAAACACACACTCAAATTTATTGTTATGGGAATTAGAATTAGAGAAGGATTTAATTTGAAATTTTAATGGGAAGTATAAAAAAGCAGTATACAGTCGAATTGGTTTAAATAGTAATGTGCAAAAAGTTCTTATTAACCATTTATTTACTAATATATTCAAATATAATTCTCAAACAGGATATACAGATTCAAAAAAAGAGAAATTTATACGCCATGGTTTTTTAATGTTGTTTGATAGATATTAATTTGCATAGACAAATTAGTATTTATTGGTTACTTCTCAAACGTGCGTTTCATTTTAAGATGGATTATCTAAATTATAAAGCGGATATGATTACAATACAGTAATTGCATCCGATTAAGTGTCCTTTGTTTTTTTTTATTATTATTTTCGTTTTTGAATAGGATGTTATTTTTTTTTAACATTAAAAGTGTTAAACGGAACAAAAAGGATTTTCATGCTTAATATTTCTACGATAAAAACACTTTTGTATGAAATATTATAAAACATAAAATTATAATCAAGATTGCTGTTTTTAATTAAGAATATCAGTTGAGAAAACTTTTTTCTTTTAATTTTACAGTTTCTCAATAATATCAAACTTTTTTTCAAAAACCATTAAAGCTAATTTTTTGAACAAATTATTATTATATTTTTAAAAACAAAATAACACAAAAATATTTAAACATTGCAAGTAGCAATTGAAAATCAAATGAATTAAATAATTTCAAACAACTTTCATTTGATATGAAGAATATCATTTAAGATAAAATAAGTCTTTTATGCACATGTATACAAGGTTTTGAATGATAAAAATTAACTTTTAGATTAATTGTCAGTAAACGATTACAAAAACATTGATTGTGCTACACAATATTAATGAGTAAAATTTGAAAAAAAAAAAATTATTTAGTATTTATAATTTCTGTAGTTACAAGTTATTTGTAAATTTTCATTTTATTAAGTTATTATTTAATTATTATTTATAAAATACATGCATTTTGTTTTAATTGTGTTTTGCAAAGGCATAAAGTTATTATTTATTGATATAAGCTGTTTATAAGAAAAGGAGATATCGTGAAATGCGTATTTAATTAATTTGGGAAAATTCTTTGGAAAACTACTTCAAAACAATTTATCGTGCTCATATTTTGAATTATTCTTTTAACTTAGGTTTCTTTCTTCCTTATTTTACGATTAAATACTTATAACCCAATTTTGATTGTTATTAAGATGCAAATTATGTGACCTGCCTCCTGTTTTGATTTTTTGTGAGAATTTATTAAAATCATGGCATTTTTTTTACTTGTTATTTTACTTGAGACTTAAGCTTTTCAATTAACTTTTTTTTTTACTTTTTTTACGTTCATTTCATTAGTTTTAAATAGGAAAATAAGTTATATGTATTTGGTGATTCTATATTTTGCATGTTTTCATGCTTAAACAATAAAACGCTTTGAATTTTTCCTAATTAAGAACCATGTCAACAACACAATGTTATCTTCTAAAAATTTTATAATATGCATGCTTGTCGTCTCATTTGTAAGCAAAAAAAATCCTGTCAGTAGAAAATAAATATTGTAATAGAAAATAAAATTGTCTGTAGAAAATTATATAAATTGAGTATAAATAAAAACAGTTCATTTTCCTAAATAACTATGAGATATTTGTAGAAAAAATAGATATTTTGAACTTCTCTGTTAAGTATAGAATATTTTAATGCAAATTTATAATATGGTAAAAATGATAAAAAGTTTTATTTTAACTTGCATCGTTTACGCAAACATAGCAATATCCAGATTTTAAAAAAGTTTTAAAAAAGATGTATATGTTAAAATACTAGAATATTTTATTTTATTTGGTGCAAATGAAAATTATCTAGGAAATAACCAGCCACATTTTACTGAATACTTTTTAATGTCAGTATCTGCTCTCAGAATTATATTTTTATACATAGGATAAAATGTAATAATAATAATTTTTTTAAAGACATAACTTCTTAAATCGTCTGCAAAACAATTTTTATATTTTTCTTCGACTAAATAAAATATACATCCATCCAAAGGAAAAACAAAAAAAGACGAAATAAATTATTTCTTACTTTAAACATTTCCAGTCTTTGTCTGCTTTAACTTGTTGAATAAAATAAAATTGCTCTGGACTTCAGACTTGATTTTCTCAATTTGAAATTGCCCAAACTTGCTTTGTTGGAAGATACTCTTTTGCCTAGGTTACGTCTACGTCTGGGTTTTCACAAAAGGATAAAAAGATTTCCATTTTAGATTCCATTTAAAGTCTGAAGCATCTATAAAGAAACTCATTTCGCGTTTATGCAGGTATTTTAAAAACCACAAAATGTTGACTTATTTTATTATAGTTTATGAAATGCCTAAATATAAAAATTGTGTTATATCTAAACGATTTTTTAAATTTCCAAATTGTATATTGTTGTCTTTTCCACAAGATCGCGCATTTAGATGTTTTGAATACTGTCTAGGGTCACCGATTGCATTTTATCACAGTTTCCTCTGAATCAGGTTTTTAAATATTTGACGATTTGTTTTTAAATTTAAATAAAGCTGAATTTTTTTAAAACTTTGAATGATAAAGTGAACTACAAATTTTATGGAGTATGTAAAGATGATTTTTTCGGCGTACACAGCGATCTATCAGAAAAATTTCGATCTTACAGTTTTAATGAAGTGCCATATTTCATACTTTCATGAGTGATTATTTAGAAAAATAACTTTTTGCAAAAAGTTGATTTAAAAGCCATATTAAAATCATACAGAGGTGATGAATCATTCCGGATGAATCAGAGAGTGCAGATTAATCATTTTAAATTTCTATGTGAGAGAATGGACTGCTACGTTAAGAAACCAGCGAAGATGGTCTTTCCAAAACTTTCTCGCATATATAAAGATGTGGAGCAGCTCCCGTATACGGCCTAGTGGCGCCATTTTTTTCGCCAAGAAGTCGCCAATAATGCGTGTTTAGGATGTTGCGATTCTTAACCGGAAGTTTTGAAGCCACGTTAGGCTTATTTCTAAGACTGACAAAATGCACTAAATGCACTAAACTATAAGTCAGGGGGTGGCGATGCCCCCTTTTTATTTAAATAATTCAGATAAATGTTGTGATTATTGACTAATTTTTGAAGCCATGTTAAGCTTAATCCTACGACTGACAAAATACACGAGCATAAGTCAAGGTATTGAAATATTTATGATAAAGATCCAAATGAAACTATTTGTTTAATTATAATTATAACGAAGCATGATGAAATGCTCACTTGCTTTTAAGTATAATGAAATGCTCAAAATTAATATTAAATGATGATGACGAAATTATTTTTTGGTCCGATTTTTAAAAATGGTTTCTTAATTTTATGCTGAATATGTTCTCATGAAAACATTGATATTTTTTTCATTTTAAAAGCATAGTTTATAAAACTTAACAGCTGTATATGTGAGCTGCTCCTTATAAAAACACATAAAAATACTGAATATGTTCTGAGGTTTAAGGTTACCATAAAGAATACATATGCCGATGACGGCAACCAGAAATTGCCGTATATCGCCAAATTTCTCGCCAATTTGGCGGAGGCCGTATACGAGAGCTGAGCCAAAGATGTTATCCCAGAAAACGCTTTACATGGCATTGGCTTCAATAGTTCAGAAATATCAAACTTTGGGCTTGAATTTGGTATTTCTGCTGAATTTATCGTGTGAACCTCGGCTATATTTTTGGCGATTAATCTCTGGTATGCGGTTAATGCTGAAAATTTAATTCGGGGTTTGGTCGTATTTTTACCATTTCGGTTGATTCCAAATTTAAACACAAAACTACGATTGTAGTCACAAAATCCCATACCACATTTTGATACATCTAAGTTTTTGCATTTTAGAGTTAATTTTTTAGAGTTCTCACTTTTGCATGTTTATAAAGACTAACAGACGGTCAATTCCTTGTTGGATTTTAATCAAATTTGAGGGGGTTTTCACGCTATAGATGTTAATCAGTGTATCAAATTCTATTTATCTAGCCCTCTTCATTTTATAATTATCGTGCTAACTTAGAAACGAACAGCCGGATGGACAGACTTCCTCCGAATGGATTTTACTCAAAATTTGATAAAAATATACAATTATGGCGCAAAGACCATAAATCAAATTCCATTCCCTTAGCTCAAAGATTTTGGAATTATCTTTGTCACAGACGGACAGATGGATGGACACATTTCAAAAATATATTTTTTGAATTGAAAGAGGCCTAAACCGCAGACATTCGTCAAGATGTGGAGGTCATCTCTCTCGTCAAAGTCTAACACCATTGCATTTTGATGAACAACCACTAATAAATCTTCCTGATCTAAAAATAAATGGAGACATGTTATTCCTGGTGCACATGAATATGAAAATTCAAAAAACAATAACAATGAATTAGTTCATGGTTCAATTTTACCGTATCATCTTTGCGCAAAAATTATACATTTGCGACAAATCTGCCATAGAAAATATACCTTATTAAAAGATATATACACTGCTCTTTATACAGGCTTGGATTTTATATAAAGGTTAACTGATAAAATGGAGTTTAGACTTTATAGGGTCGAATGAAAAATTTTATCCGGCCACCAAAGTTCTATTTTTCAATGTTTATAAATTTTTCAATTATCTATTCTATTTATTTATTTCAGTTCTATTTTTCAATTTATCGGCAAATGTGGTAATTTTGATAGTTTTTTTTTCAACCATTTTCGGGGATTTTTGGTGAGCTTCTGAAAAGTTGGTATAATTTTATCATTCTTGGCTGAAAACCAGAAAATTCTTAAATTTTACCGGAGATATCAAATTTTAACTTTGACGTGTTCGTATGTTTGTGCGACACAAGAAGGAAGATAGAATGTTTTGCCCTATATTGTTTAAAGATGAATGCAAGAAAAAAACTTTAATTACATAATTTAATCGTAATCATTTTTCTTACAAATGACAACTCTGCATAGAAGTATACGAAATGAGTAAAGAAAGAGCAATCCCGATTTATCATTGTAGAGTTTGGTTGAATCTATGGACATATTTACAAATCAGTTATTTATCCTCGCATGCCCTTTATTTTCTACTACAGGAAGACGAAGATAAAAATTACCGTCATGTAAAAGAAATTATTATAAACGTCACATCTTGGAACTCGAGATTCGGACGAACTTTTGCATAAGATTTGATATACAATCTAAACATTTAAAATATAAATCCGTGTTGTTTTTAAAGTTAAAGCCATTTGGGGGTTGATCGTTTATCGGTCTGGTGGTTTTTTTTGTATGCGTGTTAATGGGTAACCCGTAAAATATGTAACGATTTAGATAAATAAAATTTGATTCATATTTTTAGCATATAAAGTATAGATTCTGATCAACTTGTCAGTTAAACCAGTTAGATGTTTGATTGTCTGTCGGTCTATACTTTCACTTACATGTTAACAGAATGACTTAATCAATGAAACTGGTTGGTGATCTTGTCATTACAATTGTAGTTATATGCCAGTCGATCAGAAAAAAACTTGTCCAAAACACAATCGATTTCCTGGTGCTCATGCATTAATCGCATGCTAGCGATAGATCCATAAAAAGTTGTTAAAGATAGCATGCGAATTTCTGTAAAAACACTCGGTCCAAGAAAAAGATTGATATTTCATAACTATAGTTCATTAATAGTACGCACGTAATACACAAGTACCAGTTTTCTGTATTATACTACGAAGTACATGACTTCCATTTGTGGAAATATAAAATCTCAGCCTGTGGAGGCTCATGGCCTTTTCCAAGGTCCACAATTTTTTGCGGGGAGGGGGGGCGGGGGTATAACACCTTTATAAGAGTATGAATGAAAGTTTGTGGCAGATAACTTTCGCTGGTTACCTTATCAAAATATTTGTTATTTTTCATTTTAAATATATTCTTAACACTTTTTGCAAAGGATGTTTACCAAGAATTACCATTAAGAATGCACTCCTGAAGACTAAAAGGAAGGATGCTCGTAGAGATCAATAAATATCTAAAGTCTTTTCAACTAAAGGGCCATTAAAACAAGCAGTGCTGAACGTGTAGACCCACTACTGTTTGCATGTCACGGGCACCTTAAATACGGGCTCTCTTTTTTCAAGAAGACCTTCGATCCAAATGCTAATGCTTATTCGTGTCATGCGGTTCACGACACTCCAATGTAGCATCCTGCCCTCCACTGCTTTTGTACCATGACAGCACGCATTGCAGCGCTTCTTTTTGAAAAGCACTGCTCGGGAACACAAGGCATGGCGTGCCTCGAAACGATACGCATGAGATTATGCGCATAAATGCGACACCCACAGGTGTTTGGCCTCTCCCAGAACAAAATGATTCCCCCCTCAGGAAGATTTCCAGAGAACCGAGAGGAATAAGTCACCTGCACTGCATCTGCAACATGACTGGACGTCACGAACAGAGTAATTAATTGCTAGGTGGAGGTGTATTGAAGAGATATCAACCGATATTAGGAAGATTGAAAGTGTGCACGATGGTACTTTAATTGAAACTTGCTTGCTGCGTTATGTAATCTTCAAATGAGGATAATTTCGCAGTTTTAGTTATTGTTTCTCACATTTGTTGTATTTAAAGTATGTCTTTTTGATGATTTCTTTTGTGAATGACAGAAGGTCAGGGCCATCTTTACAATTGCTGAATTCAGAATAAATCGATGCCAACATTAGCAGAGAAAAAAATGCAGTATTATATAGCTGCTAAATAGAATAACTGCTGTCACATTTAAACGTGAACTCAGTAAATCAGTCATTTGGGCAATAAAACCAATGCTTGTTTGACTGATAGAAGATTTATAGCATTTGTTACTGTATTAACGTTTAATATAAGAAAATATTTTTAATCTTCTAAGTTCAAATTGAAATAAATAAGCAAAATGGGATTATACTAGAAATGAAATATATTTTAACTAAACAATTAAAGATTAATAAAAAGGAAATCTTAAATATCAAACCTTGCATATTATTGATAATTCAAGAAATGAAACACCAAAGTCCTTTTTAAATTATCGTGAATATTTTGGTATTTGATTGACGAATGATTTACATATTTTATAACTGTATTGAACTTACTGAAGAAAATTATTTAAAATATTATAACTGAAAATTGAAATAAATAAGTAAGATGTAACTGTATTAAAATGAAATATATTTTAGCTAAATGATTAAAGATAAACTAACATTAATTTTTAAATATCAGATTTAGATTTTTTTTTTATAATTCCAGAAATGAAATACTAAAAGTTCTTTTAAAATTATCATGTATATTTTGGTATTCGTCCATCCTTATTAATAGCCACTCATCTCTTCCTTAATCCTTTCAACCCTCGTCCCAAATATCAGATTTTACCCCTATTGTGTAAATAACTCCTACTTTTACATGAGTTATCTTAGAAAAAACTCTTTTAAACTAAAAATCGAGATCGAAAAAGTTAAAGATATTTCATCACCCATTCGATCAAGCAACTGTTTTATGCAAAAATATTATATTCACGCTTTACATAATCTTTGTTATATAATTAGGAATTGATTTCTATATAAATATTTTGAAGCATAATCGTGTTAGTGATAGGTTATAGAAAAGAAATCCAATGTTGCATTTATAAAATTGCCTTATTTTATGTTTGTATTCTATTACATAAAATATTCACAATTTCTCAATTTTGGATGAAATATGATTTTCACTATACAGTTTTTAATAATGATGTGCGGTAATCGTTGCCTGCTCCTAATTGCATATCAACATCTGACTGTTATCAGATATCTATTTATAATTTGGACGCTGTTCGATAGTGCAAATGATGCACTGTTACTTTTGCGAAACCCTGATCGTGAAACTTATGGTGAGAAAGCCTAGGCCTTAAAATATAACAATTTCGGTACTTTTGCTTTAAAGAAAATGACGCAACATAATAACATTAATTTATTTAACTTTTCTGCCGTGTTCATACTTCATGCGTGTCATAATAACTTGAACCATCATAATTGTAATCGTAATCGTATTGTATAATGTTATGTTCATGTACCATGTTAAATGTTAAACTATTCGATAAATTGCGGATTTTATTAATTTGAAGATCCTGGGCAGCTTTATGGTACCTACTGTTTTTATACTGATTAGATCTTACCAAAGTTTTTCAACAGTAAAATGAATTATTATTCTACATTTGATTATTAAAATGTAAAAGAGAAAAAATATTTTCATAAGAAAATATTTTTTTCAAATTTCCATTTAACAATCTTAAGATAAGAATGTATTGCTTACGAGTAAACTCGTGCTTTCATTCTTAAGCGTTGATGACCACACATAAGTTATTCGTGCTTTCTTTCCCATACACTGTTCATCGATTACAAGTTAAATGCTATTTTTATAACCTTCACTTTCATTCTTAAATGCGAAAATCGGTGAGGTAACTTTAGTGTCAAATTTCCAGTTAACAATGAGTTAAATGCATGGGCTGTACAAACTCAAAGGGAAAACTTTTATTCTTTATTATACTGTGTAATGATTAATGCATGTTTAGTAATAAATTGGTCAGTTATTGAAAGACATACCTCATAATATGTATGCAAAGTATTTAAATTTGTCATAGCTATAACTATATTGTTAGAATTAACTATTTTTCACGACCAGCGGGTTTGTCAAGGACACTATTAGCGTTTAATTTCCTTTATATGTTTTATGCATAATTTGATGTTTATGCTTCTCTAAACAAAATATTTTAAACTTATTATGATAGATATTAAAGTCGAATTTTTTTAATAGCCTTACACTTGTTCTGTTTAATGTATACATGTTGGGCTCCATGATATCATATCATTTCATTAAAAACTCAAGCATATTTAAATTATACGTTGTTTTTAATGCAATTTCATTTTGTAAACTGTATTGATAATAAGCATAAATTTTCTTCTTTGGCTCAAGAATGGTAGAAAAATCAATCAATTAAAAATTTGATGATAATTTGAAAACAGTTTGAATTTGAGACATTAAATTGTATTGTTGAAAATTATGCAAAAGATACTATTAATATATTTCCAAAATTGAGAGCAAGTGTGCACAAAATTGCTCAACTAAATTTAATTTGCTATCAACTAAAGTGACAAAATCCAACTGATAAATTGAGGCCAAAATGGTATGACTAAAAATACAATTTTTTAAATGATGTAAAAATTAGTCTTGTGCAACAATGTTTTAAGGTGAAAAATTCAAAAATCTCATTAAATTGTTGATTAGCTAATATTTAAAAAAATAAATTGCTCCTCTTGCATTCCTGCCCACCAAAGTATGTCTGTACCAAATTTGGTACTCAACCTGCCCAGTAGAGAGCCACCATACAAACACAGCCAAGCATTCATCTTTATTATTCGTTGAGAAGAAAATTCATCTTAAACTACGACAATTATTGCCCACTCAGCAGTTTTCGTAGCTTAAGATGCAAATGAAATTTCAGTAATGATTTAATGAATCGGAAATTAAGTGCTTTAGAAAATATTTAATGCTAAGAATTAAAATATAAATTTAAAAAAAAAAGTTTTTTTTTTTTTTTAACAAACATGGTATTTTTTTTATGCTGCCGTGTTGAGAATTCCAAGTCAGTCCAAATATGCTTGATGAAAGAAAAGAAAAAAGAAAAAGCATTGTGAATTCTAACTTATTATGTTTGAAGAAGTTCACTGAACTAATTCACTCCTCGCTTTATTCTTTCTCTAATCCCTTAAGATATTTTTATGGCACTTTCGTAAATGCCTCATTAAATGAGAAAGAATACATTATGTTCCAAGTTAGGCGCGACCAATTATTTTTAATGGCTCCCTTTCTGTAAGTGAATTTTTTAAATTTTTTAACGTGTTGTGTTCAGCTTCAGCAAATATCACCTCCTAGTATTCGTAAATTAAGAATAATATTCATTCGTAAAATGTTTGCTAATTGCAATCTTATATAAATAAGAAGAAATGTCGATTTATATAGAAATTAAATATATGTTGAAAGAGACAAATAAATATATCATAACACAACTGACAGAAAAAAGTCTACAATTTTAACGAATAGCTTTGGATTATGCGATTATTTTGCTTATACGTGATCCATTGATTTGTTGTAATAACAGCGCATTTTTCATCAAATCTCGACTCCTTATATCATAGCATATATCATTTTTGAAGAGAATAATTTTGGTGAGGGTCTCTTAAATGAAATGACGATAACGTCTCCTGAAGTAGCCATCATCCAATAAAATTCTATGCCACACTCGGTGGGTGTTCTGTGAAGCAGGGACTAAATAAGGAATCCTTCCTTTATGAAGCATATATTCTATTGTCAAATTATCCTTTGTTTATAGAAAAAATATAATATATAAAAATGAATTTTTCCTTGTTTGTACCTTATGCGCTGCCGTACCGTTCAACCAATTGCGATGAAACTTGGTCAACTTATTTCTTGCACTTGCAGGAAGGTTATAGGCATAATTCAGTTGTCGCAATTATTGTTCACCTATGCAAGGCATCTACGGCATTGTCCATTGTTCACCATTTTATGTTGATGGAGATATTTAAAACCATTATTGGAATGTACGCGAGAAAATTTCAGGGAGACCATTTTATCTTATTGCAATTATGTATATTGTCTATCTGTGAAGACATTTAGTAAAAAGCGCAATGAGCTTAAAGTTTAGCATGTAGCATCAACACTAAATTTATACATTTCTATCAAAATATAATGGAGATTCAATGCATCCATATGTCTGCCCATATGGATGCAAATACGATAACTTAAAAATGTAAAGAGATACAAGAATAAAATTAAGTACGTTTGATTTATCATCAAACTTGCAAATATGCATTGAATTTTCCTCTAAATCAATCAAAGGGGTGATCACATGTCGGTCTGTATATCCGAGTGAGCCTGTGGTACTCGATACCTGTGGTAATTCAGAAACGCAAAGTCGTAGATAAATAAAATTCGGCATATATCCTTGTAGCCTAATTTGTTAATATGAACGGAATTTCGGATAAATTTATAGCAAGGGAATCATCAAAAAATCATACTCAGTTTTCTTCATTGTATTACGAAGTGCAAAATGCACCATACTGAATTAATACTCATACCGAGGAGGTGGCCCTTTCGCTTGCGAATGTATGTGATTTTCAAGTCTTTGCCACTTCACTTTTTGTACTTTTTCTCACTATGCTGTAGGCGAGGCTTGAAGGCGAAAAAAGTAGCTGCTAGATTGTCTAAGCATGCAAAAAATTCAGGAGAGATCAAATGCATGTTTTGTTATTGTTGTTGTTGGTCTTAACATTACAAATCCAGCGGTATTGCTTTCCCTTCGACTCTCTCGCATTTTTGTCTTAAGTTTCGTCAAGAAGTGAAGCTCAATGGATATTCATTTTGAATTTTTTTTAATCAAATGGGTTTTAAATTCAAAAGGGGGGGAATTTAATGAGAAACTCATATACCAGATCTTATTTTTATTAATAACAAATTCTACTTTTAGCATGAAATTCTTGAAGAGAAAAATAAACTCTAAATAATATCCAAATGAAAACCAAATATATTTTCAATGTCGCTGAAATCAAATGATAAATCAACCGTAACAAAGCAATATCTGTGACCATAACTATACTAAGTTTGTGATATCAGTGTTGACAATGATTTCATGTTGGTAGTAAATTTCTTATGAGATTCAAAAGTGGTTTTACTCATGAAGTAGCGATAAAAAGTAGTTAAGTAGAAATGTAAATGTTTGCTTTTCGTCTGGCCGTTACATTTTAAAGTGAAATGTAAGAAAATGTAAAATGTAAAAAAGAGCATATCTGACTTAGTCTAAATTGTTGAATTAAGCAGATTCTATTAAAATTAAGCAAAACAACATAACTGAAGGATGATAATTTAAGCGAAGATTATCTGAACTAAACACAAATCTGTATATAAACTTCTATCTATAGTTATAAAAGAAAGCGCTTCTCTCGCTCTCTTTCTCTCTGTGTGTGTGTGTAAAAGAGAGGGAGAGAAAGAGTGTGTGTGTGCGTTTGCGTGTGCGCGCGTGTGTTCGTTTATGTGTATGTGCATATATCGGCTTTCTTCAGAACAGACCGCTAGACCCAGTGCTTCTGAATTCAAAATGAATATACTTTAGACGGTGTGAATGTGCTTAATAGATTTAGATGTTGAGAATTAGAATTTAAATTAAAAATTACACGAAATTTTGAAACTTTTCAACATGACTTTCAAAAATTGTATAGTACCTATTTTATTTTTGCATCTTTTTGAAATTTTATTATGATATCATCCTATTTTCCTTGCCATTTATTACTAAATTTTGACATTTCTTTAAAAAAATATTTTTTTACATTATTTTTGACAATGAATTTCAATATAGTCATAGAATTCAAGCCTTCATTATTTATTCAAAATTCAATCTCATGTCTTACTTTCGTTGTTCATAATAGGCCGGTCTTCAAAATAGACCATTAGACTTAGAGTTATTAAATTAAGAATAGATATTTTTAAAACGATAAGAATTTGTACCTCAATGAATTTGTTTAAAAAGTTTTAATAACTTAAAAATTGGGTAAAATGTTGAGGTTTTTCCATCCATAACTTTCAAACATACAAAAGCACAAATTTGATTTCTATGCCATTGTAAAATTTAAAGACTTGTCTTTATAATAATACCAGTGTATTTGTCGTACCATTTATTACTGAAAACTGATATTTTTAAAAGAATATTTTTACCTGATTTTCAACAATGGAATTCAATGTTGTAAATTTCAAACCTTCTCTGTTTATTAGTTAATTTTATTAACCAGTGATAACCAGTGGGAGTGGTCTCCCCAAAACTTTCTCGCATACTCTCTGATAAAAGTGTTATCCTACAGAACTCCCTGCATGGCTTTGGCGTGCAATACTTACGAAATTAACTTGTGGTGTGAATTAAGCATTTTTATGAATTTATCGTGACACCCTTGGCGAGTTATTTGGCGATTAATCCCTAGTGTGTTGTTAATAGTATCCGAAAATCGAATTTGTACTTCAGACACATTTTTCTCAATCGATTGAAACAACAATTTGACACAAAACTGCACTTGTAGTCACAAAATCGCATACCGAATTTCATATATTCAAGGGATGTTCAAATGAAAAGGTACGAAACGACACTGTGGGTAAAAATGAAGACTTTATTCAAATTATACACCATAGGTCTGAGCGCAACGATCCCATTGATTAACGAGCAGAAGGATTCCGTGTTCCCAGAATTCCTGTAGCCGTGACGAGACCCAATCCTTAACAGCGTCTTTGAATTCGCTATCCGAGTTGAAGCGCTTCCCTTTCAGTTGTTTTTTCAGGGGACAATCCGGGTTGTAGGGCTGTGAACGAACTGCTCCCATTTGGCTAGTTCAGTGTGTGTGACCCTGTAGACAACGCGTGTGGACGCGTGCTATCGTGGAGCAGAATCACACTCTCCATGAGTATCCCGGTCTTTTGTTTTTGATGGACCTGCGTAGTCTTCGGAGTGTCTCACAGTACACATCGGAGTTAATGGTTCTTCTGTGCTCAAGGAATTCAACAAATAGCGCACCTTGGGCGTCGAAAAAGACAGTGAGCAACACCTTGCCTTCTGACGCCACGACTTTGAACTTTTTAGGGGGGGGGTGACGACGTATGCTTCCACTGCATGCTGTCCCGCTTTGTCTCTGGCTCGTGGTGACGGTACAAGCTCTCATCACCTGTGACGATCCGCTCCAGGAAAGCGAGGTTTTCATGATACCGAAACAGATGTTGAGCTCCATACGCAGTTCCTTGTGCTGGTCGGTCAGCTGCTTCGGAATCACTGCGCGCACACCTTCCGATAACGCAGTCTGTCGTGAACAATTGTCCACACTATTCCAACGCTGACATCCATTTTCACCTCCAACATTCGCAATGTGGCACACCGATTACTTCTCGTCGGTGTGTCACATTCCACAGGTGTGTCGTCCACCTTGTCGATGAGATCGGCCGTGATGGCTGTGTTTGCCTGGCCTGGTCTCGGATCATCAACCAAACTCTCAAAGCCTGCACGAAAACGGGAACTCCATTTTCACACCGACTTTTCTGACACAGTCTATACGGTGACAGCTCGGCGATGAATAGCGGCCGTTGTATGAAATCGGATAACACCGCGCTGCTCCTCAGTCGTCGAATTTTACAATATGAACGCCACCCTGTCTTCACATGCACTGCCGTGTCAATTGGACGGCACTCTTTATAAGAGCCTCTGCTCTCTCCTAAGCAAGCGGGTGCCCGCGCATGTTCCGATCTACGCCGGAGACTCCAATCGCATCCCTAGATGTTAACGCATCCCTAGATCCCAAATATGTTAACGGTTACGTTGTTACGACGTTTCGTACCTTTTCATTTGAACATCCCTTGTATAATTCATAATGTTTTTGAGCCATTACATGTTTATGAAAGTAGAGAC
>JAPMOR010020548.1:22403-33158 GCA_026543865.1 Argiope aurantia
ATGATCAGTTGTTTTGAAAACTGCTTTGACTGGTTTGCCTCTGAAAATAATGCATAATTTAAACATACCCAGATGAATTTATTGCTAGTACAGCACGATCTGAATTTATGTTCATACTTTGACCTCTGAAAATGCAAACGATTTGAAACAAGATGCCATTACTATGTATCTATTCTTTTCAAAAATTGTTTCCTCTATCTGATAAGAAGGAGAAATCCAATTACGATATTGATTAAGATGAAAATGCACGTGAGAAAATAATTAACAGGCTTTTTGATCAACAGTTTGTTTCTTTTATTTAATGAAAATATGCACTTCGTTCTTAAAAGGTGAAAGAAACAATTTACTTAGTTAAATTATTCCAATTAAAAATGCAAATGGTTTTGTGTCTTTATATTTGATGTACATGATTGCAAAAAGTGCTTGACGAATATGTTTAAGATTTTCATCATATTATTATCAAGGTGGGGGGGGGGGAGAAAAATATAAAAATAAACGGAATAAATAAATATATAAGGAAAGGTCTTTTGTTTATTTTTAAAGGAATATATCACTATTTTAAATACTACAGACAAATTATATAGAACCAATTTAAAGCATGATAATAAGAAAATTAGTTTGGCCTCAACTGAAGAATTCAACATATTTTCATCTTAGCGACCTCTTTAAGATGTGATACATTATTGTTGTTGATTTCTTCAACTACTTCTCATAAATAGAGCCATAAGCATCATTCAAAAGAGTTCGAAAAAATTGTTTGTAATCTACACCATTTGTAAACTGTGTTTTGACATTTTATAATTGACGTTCTAATGATTAAATTCTTTAAGCAGAATGGCAAAGAAATGTTTTTAAAAATGTTAATTTTACACCACAATTTCCATTTACCGAATAGCAACAACAAATCATTGATTTGTTTGATAATATATACATATAATACCTGAAAAAAGTTGCTACAAGTTAAATAACTCTATTAAGGACTTTTTTCCGAATTCTTCGTACCGCTGATAGCTATGTTTGTTTTTTGCAATTGAGCATGAGTCAATGCAAGTAGCAAGCGATTACCAAAATAATATGCTAAATATAAGAAAATACTAATAATAGGCTATCGTCAGATACTTCCATAAAACATATTAATGATTCTTATGAATATTTTTTTGTGCTTTCCAGCTTCACAGTGCAATAATTATATATTTTCATTGCATTTGTTTTTCCTGAGAAAGTACAGTAAAAAATACAAGGCCATTTTTAATGACTTCATTGTAATGATATAAGCAATGAACCTGTAATATTTTTCTTTAATAATAATTTGTTTGATCTTTAAAATAATGGTATAATTAACCGTGACTAAATAATACTAATAGTTAAGCTTATTTTAAACAGCGCAAATTAAATATCCATTCTTATGCATCAGATTTTCAATATAAAGAAATTCTTTTAGTCATATAACTTTAAAAAAAAAAGACGAATATAGTAGATTCTAGTGAAATACAGATTTGCATGAAAAAATGCATCTAGTATTCATACAGCGCTATATACTTTTGCGTATATATTGCATAGAATATGTTACACATTTTCAAGAAGAAACGAAAACTTTTTTGTTGTTGTTTATCCCATTAGAGTCATCTCAGATTAGAAAATAAGAATTTACTGGTATGGTGGTCAACTCTTGTTTCGCTAGTGGGCTTAGTGAAGGTGTGGATCGAGTTACCTTCACGACAATGATGGGTTGTATTTCCTACTGGAGAAATTGTATCTTGGTCGGTGATGACCATTAGTACTTAATCATAGTTCTAGACACTCATTCATCTTACTGCTGACTGCATTCGGACATGAATAATTTTGGTGTGATTTACTTGGTGTTTCGGAAAGCAAATGTATGTAATTACCAATCGTTTCTTTGTGAACATTGAACATATTAATTTAAAAAAGTAAAATCTCCTCAGCAATGGCTACTGTAAAAACTTTGAGATAAGCTTAAATTAGCATAAATTCGTCAGAAAATCATATTTCGTATAAGTCTAATTCCTATTATGTGAAACATATATTCATCCATGTTGAAATCACTAATGTAGATACATGTACATTTTATAATGAGCATTAATATTTTTACGTAGATATATAGTATAGAACGCAATGACACACACAAGAAGTAGAGCTAAACCAATTTATTAACTGAACTCAGAACTGAGAATACAGTAACTGACAAATCTTTTGCTTTTATTCAAGCAGAGAAAGTTCCAGAATACTCTTCTGGAGACAATAAGAAATGTCCAGAACACTTGTCTGGCAAACTAAAGAAATGTACAGTATCTTCTGGAACATGAAAGAAAGGAAAACACAAAATCAAGGAATTAAGTATTTACATATACTACTTATCGCATTGTCTCTAGCGGGATTCGAACCCAGGTACCTTGATCATGAGACCAGTTCCATGACCATTCGGCCATGGAGATTCGACTGTCTTTCTTCAATGCGGCAATATAATCCTTATTGTTTACATGAAGCACCCTTTATGTAATTGCATGTTAACGTTTACATTCATGCTCATAATTTTTTCCATTTAATTATTTTTTATTTCATATTTCCAGTACAACAGATCATTTTATTTTGTTTTGTTGTAGTAGTAGATTGTTGTTGAAATAGATGCTTAGTGTGTAACTGTAAGATGTTTGTTTCTTGAGTTAAAAAATTCACAGGTTAGGACGCTTTTTTTTGTGAGTGAATCAACTAATTATCGATTAACCGATCCGCCAGTTATGAAAATATTAAATAGTGTATTTTCATCGAGAATACGCACATTAATAGAATTTCCAAGACTGAACTATCAATAATTTAATTAGAAATGACTGAAAAATCGATTGCGAAATTCCAACTTTTGAAATATTAAATAAGTGGAATAAAAGAATTATATCTTCATTTTCAATTTGTATCGGTAAGCAGATAATGCCACATTTCCTGTGGCATTTTTGTTAAACGTATTCTAGCTTAAAATGTGCATATAAACAAAATGGTAATACCGTGTTCATTTGTCTCTGACTGCAGGAAAGACGGAATTTTTCTGAATGAATTTCCTTTAAATATCTTACCTATAAATTAATAGAAGCCTACAAATTTGTTGTAAAATACCAAAAAATTTATACCAATTCTAATCCGTTCAAAGCGTTTTTGAGTTATTGTGTTTATTGACAGATAAAAAGAGCAACAGGCGAACAAACTCCAAAATGGGTTTTTCAGACTCGAGGACATTATGATAACTGAACTAAATTAATTAAACTAAACTGAAATTTGAAAATTCATCAAAATCTCGAAATGGAAGTTTTTTACATTTGCAATACTTCCTTTTTATGTACTTTGTATGCAAGAAAGTAAAAATAAAATCTTTTATGACTTACTTAATCTGAGAAGCCTAATCACTAGACCTAAATGTTTTGCTAATATTTTCTATGAACTAATAGATCAGTCATGTTGGATTTTGAAAACCCTTCTTTTCTGGAATTTGGTTGCATTTAGCAACAAGTGATTGATGCTAGTTATTGGTTCTAAAATTAGATTCTCTGATTCCATGAGCCTAATATTTGTGACTCCACAGTCTGATAATTTAAGAATTAAAAATTTGGAGATCGGACATTTGTGAGTTCAAAGTTTTCGGATTGACTGATATCAAATCTGGAAGTCAAATTCTATGAAGATTATAACCTTTTTTCTTTGTTTACTTCGCATACTATGAAGTGAAAGCATGGCAATTCAAAACCATTTTCAGACATTTTCAAATTCAAGCAAAAAATAGCAGAACATGGTTGTACTGGCTTATATACTGGGAAGAATAGCTCGACAAGTTTTTTTTTTAAATCTGGATAAGACGAGTCAGTAGATTTCAATGACTTGCTAATGTTTTCTTGAAAACAACCAATCGATCACTTTGATTCTTTGAAAAATAAAACTTCTCTTCTCGAACTTGATGTTATTTAGCCACCAATGATTGATACTAGTTATCCAGATTAGCTATTCTTTATTCACAAGCTGTATCTTAACCAGATTCCTTCATTTTTTTTAACAACACGAACGAGTATCAAAACTATTTCAAGGGTAAAAATCTCAACTAATACCTCCCCCTTTTCCGTCTGGACTTCCACCAGAACGCCTTGACAACGCCAAAAAGAAGCGAGCCCTTCGGGGCAAAATCACGAATTTCGGGGTAAAAAAATCATAAACGAAATAATAATAAATGAATGCAGTTCAGTCTGTTGGCTTCAACCACGGTCCAACCAGTTAAACCGGCCTGGCTAACTATACGGCGCACGTAAACGACTTTCTAACTTTTGAGAAATGTTGAAAACGAGAGATAGGGAGAGCTTATAAAAAGATAAAAGCAGTTCCACGCTTGTGAAGTATGTGGTCCAGTTACATTGAAGGCAAGGAAGCCCTTATGAATTATTTAAGAGGTTTTTTTTTCTTTCTGCAGGATTTTATCAGTGGGTTTTCATTTTCTTTCTTTGCAGGACAATCCGGTTTTCTAATCTGGAGAGTTCTTACGAGTGTGAAATGTCACTGAAACTTCTAGGAATTTTTTTCCCCTTCAATCTTGGAAGTTTTTTTTAAGGCAAATGAATTGTAAAATGCTTTATCACTGTTATCTTATATTTGTAGTAAGAGAAATATGTGGGGTTTTTTTTAATCTTTTCTTCATATCTTGTCTTTTATTTATGTTAGATAGACTGGTGTCGAAATGGAGCTTTTAACTGAAGCTGTTTTAAAGTATCTTCCTGAATTATCAATATGCAATTAGTGTTATTCAATTTCCTTACGAAAGAAGGGGTCTCTGCGGAACTGCCTTGCTTATTCCTTAATAAAGGTGTTATATCTCTTTCCTCAACATAAAAATTGTAGACAACGGGAAAGTGAGTGAACGCTCTCAACTTTGTCGCATGCACGGTCCAGAAAAAGTATTGAAATTGCCCAAATATTTGAAATTGCTATTTTAATGTATCTCCACGTTCTAGACCTTTCTAAGTTCGAAAAACACATTTTTGGCATTATTTCTGTCTGTCTAAATACAAGTGAAAAAATAACTAAAAATTCTCCTGAATTAGACAGATCCAATTTGTTCAATTTCTACCAAGTTTTAAAGGAAATTCATTCAGATGAAGTCTGCCTTTCCGGCTGTTCGAATATAAATTAACTCTATAAATACAAAATTAAGAGAGCCAGGAAGATAAAATTGTGTTCACAAATTTAACATCAGTAGAGTAAACTCTTATTAAATTTTGAACCAAATATGTCAAGAGTTGATCATCTGTCAGTCTAGTTTAGTTTAGTTATATTAGAGTCCCGTTTGAAGCAAAACTAGGGCTATTTTGGGACGGACCTCGTAACTTTGAACCGCAGACAGATGACGAAGACGACACCTGAGCTGGCACCCCCCTCTCCACCCCACGCCACACCAGCGGGAGGACGTTTGGTCAGGACGGATTTAACGTGCAGCAGACCCCCTAACAGGACGGTTCTTCGGTGGAATCGGGTCTCGAACCTGAAACCCTCCGGTTCCGAAGCCGAGACCTTACCACCAGGCCACCGCGGCTCCATCGGTCCGTCTATATTGTCAGGTTTGGAGTTTATTGCCGCAAGAACCATTTATGATTAAACAACGACAAACATATTGTGGGAATTAACCTTATTTTAAATGTTTCCGACGTATTATTTTCCAGGACCTGTCAACCTGTCCAATGTGATTCATTGAATGAATGGGACATCCTATTTAGGACATATACAGCTATTTAAACTCATAAAAGAACCCAAAATACTATAAGGATACCCGTGAACCAATGTGATTGTCCTCGCTTAAATTAATAGTTACTATGACTTAGTTAGACGCAAACTATAAAAAAACTCTATAATTCGGAGCACGAGTCAGACGACTGTTTTCAAAAAAGTTAAAACCAAGACTGTAAAATGTTGCGTTTTGAAATCTTTTGATATCTTCAAGGCAAAAATTTATATTATTTGGATGACAAAGAAAATGAAAAGATGAAATACTACATGTTTTACAGCAAGGATGATTTTATCAAAGAACGTGGAAGAATTACATATTTTATTCACATTCAATTGGCAAAAAGAAGATATGCATAACCTTTCAGAAATGAAATATACTCTATTTTGCGCAATTTGAAATCAGTGAAAGCAGATTTTTATCTTACAAAACACGTTCTAAAACTTTAAAATTGTCTAAATTGTCTTGAAGGCAAGACATGTAAGTTAACGAAATACACTGTTCCTTGTGAGAAATATTGCGTTATACTTATTTAAATTCCTATATTGTTCTTGACAACTTTTTGTACTCTGTGAACTTTTTAGAAAATTAGAAATCCAAGGAGATTCCTTTAGAATTTAAACAATGCAAACTCCGATGGAACTAGAAAGAAGAAATAAAAGAAAGAGATGACACCTGATTTCTTTACAAAATCGGAACGTCCTCAAGGACGAAATACTAGTTTTCAACATAGATAATTACATTTTCGATGAAGTCATTTAATGATTTTATATTTTTCTTGTTTTCTATACATTTAATTAAATCGTATCAATTATCAGGTAATGTAATAAATCTCAAATATAATATTTCTGTATCTTAATGGGAAACCAGCTATAGTGTTCTCCCTGACACACACTCATACTCTCTAATAAAGGTGTTATCCCAAAAAGCGCCTTGCATAACATTGGTGTACAACAGTTACCAAAATATTAACCTTTGACGTGATTTTAGTAATTTTTCTGAATCTATCGTGTCATTCTTGGCGAAGTATTTGGCGATTCATCCCTGGCATGCAGTTAATAGTATCCGAAAATCGAGTTTATGTTTTAGAAGCGTTTTTCCTTTCCGATCGAAATAAAATTTGGCATAAAACTACACTTAAAGTCACAAAAATCTCGTAACAAATTTAATATATTTGAGTCATTGCAACCTTGAGCTATCGCGTTTATATGTTTCTGAAAGCAAAGACCGACAAACGGTCAATCCGTTGTTGAATTCGGACCAAAATTTGATGTCTACACAAAAAATGTTAAATCTGTTTTCTGAATTTTATCTATCTTGCTCTCTTAGTTTCGTTGTTATCGTGTTAACTTATATTGAAACAGCTGGACGAACAAATTTCCTCTGAGCGGTATTTGCCCAAAATTTGGCAGAAATCTACAAAATTGATATAAAGACCGTATAACAAATTTCAACCCTCTAGCTCAAAGCATTTTGGAGTTATCTTTGTCATAGACAAACAGACAGATCGATATTTCCCCAAATTGTGTTTTTTGAACTCATGGAGGTCTAAAATGTGGAACTTCTCCAAAATCTCGATTTCGAATTTTTTGACGATTGCAATACTTTTCTATATTACGTATAAGAGAAAGTAAAAAAGTTTAAATTCAGTTCGATTTTTTTTTTTATTTTTAGAATTTGTCTTTTTTCTACAGAATTGTGAGAATAAATGAAAGAAAAGCCTACGTAATCGTCATAAACATATATTGTATACTGAGAACTTTCAATCCATCTTCCATCATAAAAATCTAAGCTACTGAATTTGCTTTTACTCAAAACTAATAAAAGATAGAGAAAAAGAGAGATAGATTTAAATTTAAAATTTTAGTCCTAGTAATTTGGACCTGAACTAATCATATTTTGGAATTTATCTCGTAATTTTAACCCTTTGCACTTGGAAAACTAATTCGATTCAAAATTATTCAGTTAACAGAAGGACTTGCCCATTGCTATGAAAAAAATATTTATTATAATTTTAAGTTGAATTTTCCCCAAAGGTTAATCTCGTTGTTGTTTCTAATGGCTCTTGTCTAGACAAGCCCACTGACTTTAAGAAGTCAATTGTGGTTTAAGTCAAGGGTACGTCTCTTGTTTTCACAGTAGCGCCATCGATGCCCAAGTACACGACTTAGCTACACACACGTCACAACCCATTTTAAGGGCAGACTTCATTCACTTATCCATAGATCGTAATTTAGACCTGAATCAGAGAACGATCACCCCTGATCCAGTACCCCCAGTGGTATTACTCTCGACATGGAGGACTTTCTGACAACGGCAGATTTATACGTGAGCCAGCCACCAAGCACGCGGGGAATCTTCGGCCGGCGGTATTCGAACTCATAACCCAAGTGACGCGAATCCAGTGCCCTACCAACCAGGCTATCACGACCTTACTAGCTAATCTTAAAATTAATTTACATCTTCTTACCATTCTTTAGATATTTTTTTAAAAATTAAAATTAAAATTAAAGAATAAATAATTTAAATGTCAAAATGATGCACCGTTCTTGAATGATGAATGAGAGGCATTATCCGAGGGCAAATGGTTAAACAATGTTGGTTAATAAATATTGTAACAAAGTCAAAACTCCATTTTCCAAAGAATCTGGAAAGAAGGAAATTTGAGAGGAAAAAACACCGTATAAATTGTTGTATGTACTTTTAAAATACACTGACTTTATATGCCGTTTAACATTCAAGGTTAAATCCATTCTTGATGCTTAATTAACACGTAAGTGACGCGCTGAAAATTAACTCGTCATTTTGATGCTGAATAGCATTGGATGAAAGTTTTGCAATCGAAAAATATATTATTAACATTTCACAGAGTCTCTTTTGGACACGACCTATGTCACTTCTAATTCTTCTGCATTTTAATCATGTCCATCTCTTGCCCTGCAGACTTAAACTTGCCAGCTGACTTGTTGACCACCCATTATTCCTAAGAAAGTAGGTCGTGGAGAGGCAGCTCAGCGCTTGCTTCGTTTCAGTTTTTAAAAATAACACGAAGGTAACTATGCTCATGCTTAGATAAATCACAACCTACATGAAACTAGAAATTAAGTGCAAATTGTAGCAAAGAACAGAATATGACAGTAAACCATGATGTCTCGCGAAACTCTTTAAACACAGTTGAATTCTAAACAATGCAGTGCAACTATTTTACATAAAAAAGAAATTTTCAAAATAAAGAACGTTAACAATACCAAGTGATTCTGCATTCACTGTTGATGAGTTTAGATTTTATATATAAATGAGCATTGTGAAATAACAATTTTATTATAATGATTGGTTTATTCAAAGACAATTAAAACTATAATAATGATTTTCTTGAAAGGCTATAATTATGTCTAAGATCTGCTGAATATAAAAGTAAAATTTCATCCTGTATAAAGAAAATTAAATAGAGTTATTAAACGCGAAATCTTTAATTATTATGCGTTATGGATGGATAATAAATTTATTTAAGATGAATGATTGCCTGATGTTATTCATATTAATTGTGATAATTTATTAATTATAATTGATTTAAAAGTGTTGTTAGCATTCATAATTGCGTTGTTTTAATTTTCGATCCTTGCTGGTTGCTTGCATTTTAATTTATATATGATTTAGAAGTTAGACAAGCTGTTTTTGTTACTTATTGCACTTGCCATATACAAGCCCGCTGACGGTCAGTGATTTAAGTCGTGTTTGTGCAGAAGCGTCTGAAGGCAAAGACCCTGAGCACCCAAGGGCAGATGTCTGACTTCTAGCTCAAATGAAGAGGGCATTCACACACTCATTTGCACATACGCTGCTTAAAGGGGGGGGGGGGGCTCTTTCACATACATCACAGATAGAGCGCAGGGTATGAAACAACCATGCCCGAAGCAGGACTCGAACGCAGGACGCACAAATCACGTTGCAGACAGGATACCCTTAGGCCAGAGCGCCGACAATTAAACAACTATTTTTTATTGGTGTATTCTGAAAAGAAGTCAGTCCCTATAGTGTGCTCATTTCAAATAAATAAATAAATACTGGTTATTATTAATACTAAGAATTAACAGTAAACAATTCATTTACCTTAACATGTATATAAAGACAGAGAAGACTATTAGTTGAATGAAAATATAGTAGAAAAAGAATTAGCAATACATGAGAAAATATAGTTTTGTAAATATAATAATGGTTATTATGAAATTTAAATGATACTAGGAATAAAAATAATATGAAACGAAACGTTTTAAAGAAATAATTTAGTAGTTCCAGCTCGTGATTATCTTGTGAATGTTGCGCGGCAACTTGAAATATTAAAATTTTGGAAGGGAGAATTCCTGCATATATATGTAAAGATTTTTCGAATCCTGTCGACTAAATAATAAATAATAATTTCGAATCCATTCGGCTAAATAATATGTAACATAGTTTTGGTTCTAGCAGAATGCAGGTTGAACAAGTAGTGAAGAGACTTTGTCTCATCAAAATTTTCTCGCATATTCTCTAATAAAAGTTTTGTGTCTTCCTTCCTTATATTGAACTTGGACTTTCAGTAAGGTTGCAAATTTGAGCCTCATCGTATAATACAGAAAGCCAAATACGAATTTTAGATGGCTTTTATCGACTGATTGGAATAAAATTTGACATTGGATTACAATATTAGTAACAAGACCACATACAGGTTAGTTAAAAGTATTTCTGAGTTACCGAGTTTACAGATAGATAGACATATAGAATTCCAAAAATGTCTTTCTTGAGGATTATAAAACTTTTTCCTTGCATTCTTCTTAACAAAAAAGTAAAAATTGATAAATTGATATATCAAACAAAGCCCTTCGAGATCTCAGCTTTTTTTTGGGGGGGGGGGACTTTTTGTTTACAAAAACTATTGTAAAGTATTGTAAACTTTAAAAAGTCCGAACTCGAGATTTTGAGGAATTTCTAAGTCTCAGATCTTCCTG
>JAPMOR010020548.1:41160-55642 GCA_026543865.1 Argiope aurantia
AAAAAAAATTGAAGGAAAAAAACATTTTTACAATATTTTAAAATTTAATAAATAAGCTGTTTAATAATAATGTTATTTTTGTACATTTTTTTCTGTAACTTAAATAATTTTTTAAAAATGTTTTTATTATATTTTAGAACAGTATTTTTTTTATTATTGTTGTAGTAAATGCTCTTATAAGTAGGCAGGATATTAGAGATGATTTTAAATAACACATATTTTTTTTTAGTTACCTCTGTTACATAATTAAAAGCAAATCTTTCTCTCGTGTGTATATGTGTATGTCTGAGACATAATATTTATTTTGAATCCTTATCCATCTAATTTCAAAACACAAAATAAGAGCTAAGGAATTATTTTCACTGTGCCTCCTATTATTAACTCCGAGGATTTCTCTATAATTGTGCAAGCCCTTAGTATGTACTGGAAATGATGAACAAGTTATGATAACATTTTTTTTTCTGCTTTTCTGTATTTGCTACTGACAAAAGTATGTCCATTATTACAATTTCAATCAAGTTAACAGTAAGTTATAGAATTATGTTAGCAAATAAAATTGTTGAATTTTCGAAGACAAAACAAATTTTCGAAACTGTAGACGTCTAGTTTTCAATTTTAATCAAAATGTTGGAACTATGATTATCTCTTAATTTTCAAAACAATGTTTAGAATACGTATGCATTGATTACAATCGCTTTATAAATTTAAGAACGCCATCTTTACCGAAATAGGCTATATTCTTCTGAAATAGTCGAGGCAACATTATTATATTTGTACTGAATTTGAAATCAAATTATTTTAAATTTTATAATAGATAGGTCTTTTTGAAAAAGAAAGTTTTAAAACGCATATTTATTTTTGCCCCTATCAAATTCACCAGAATCTTCATAAATGATACTTTTATTAGAATTTTTTTTTAATTATGCTGCAAAGAAGTTATTTATTATGAACAAAAATTAACATCCATACATTCTGAGAAAAATATTTCATTTTAACGGAAATAGGGTGTGCATTAATAACTTTTGAAAGAATTGCTACTAAATTCTATAACCAGTTATCGCAAATTTATAAAAGTGTGGAAAGCAAAGATATATTTTTCACCATTAAAAATCCATAAACACTATCCTAATGTATATAAAAGCACATCGTGCCGGCGTCCTGGCATAGGGGTAGCTCGTCTTCCCCGTGATCTGGGCGTCCCGGGTTCGAGTCCCGGTTCGGGCATGGTTGTCCTTCATTTGTTCTATCTGAGAGGTGTGTGAATGTGCCCCCCCTGTAAAAAGGAGTTGTGCAAGCGAATGTGATGCGTGAGTAGCAAAATCGTACTCTTGGCCCTAGTTGGCGCTACTGAAATAAGAGACGTTCCCTTTCGGCTTGAAATCGTTGATTTCAAATCAGCGAGCTTGCCTATGGCAAGTGCCATTGGAAACAATACAACACAAAGCAAATCGTTTATCTCATGAGAATTTATTTTCTGTCACCAGTAATAGATGATATGGTTGGCAAAATTCCATAATTAAGAGCTAAGCCGCTAGATTTCATAGAATTATTTCCCTAAGGCCTAAATAAAAATGCATTATTCCTATTATGGGTTATAGAATCTCTCACAGCTTCCAACTTATAGACAACTATTATTGACTATAGTTATAGTAATAGTTACTGGCTATAATGATATCATAAAGCCCAGACACAGCTAGACGACGCCATCTGTTCAGTAATGATAGCATAAATCAACAGCATTGATCGCAGTTGACATCATTGCTTGCTGATATATTCTAAAATGATTTTTGAAATGATTCAACTGATCTTCAGGTGTAGAAAGATGCCTTGATAGGCAGAGCTAGTTTGGATTTGAATATTGCTAAAAATTTAATTTTTTGGAGCAAGAGTTGAAGATTGATGTTCAGCTTCTCTGAATTGGCTCCAGTCTAAATTTGTATCAACCGTCCAAAAACCGGTCAAAAATCTGCAATTTAAATGGATACAAAAACCTACAAGGAGTTGTCTCCCCAAAACTTTCTCCCATATTCCCTAATATACTTGCAATAGTTACGAAATATTTAGCATTTTTACTGAGTCTATTGTATCATCCTTGGCGCATTGATGATGAATTCCTGGGGTGCGGTTAATAATATCTAAAAAATGAATTTGTGCTTTAGGCCTGTTTTTTCGAGCTGATTGAAACAAAAATGACACAAGACTGCGCTTGTAGTCACAAAATCATATGCCAAATTAGAAATATTTATATTCATTGCGTTTTTGAGTTATCGCATTTACATGTTTTTGGAAGTACAGACAGACAGACAACAAATACGTAATTAGAATTAGCTCAAAATTCGAAAGGTGCCTTCACTATCGATATTGAATCTGTGTGCCGAATCTTATCCATCTAGCTCTCTTCGTTCTGTAATTATCGTGTTAATTTATATTCGACAAGCGACTTCCTCTGAACACAATTTACTCAAATTTTAACAGAAATCTTCAAATTTGTTGTAAATATGGTATACCAAATTTCAACCGTCTAGCTCAAACCATTTTTGGATTATCTTTGTCACAGACAGACGAATATTTTTCAAAAACGTGTCTTTCGAGGGGGGTCAGGAGATTCGTTAAATCTCGAGTTCGAATTTTTTTTTTATTAATACCATACTATCTCTATGGTACGTACTTGAGAAAGTAAGAATTAAAAATGCTTTTGAGGCTGCCAATAAAAAATTCTCCAAGATTGCATTTTGCAAAAAATCGGCCCCAAAAATTTAACTTTGTCGAAAGGACGTTACCCTTTAGTCAAGCCTTCTTTTTTTTTTTTTTTTTTTGCTTTTACTAAAATAAGTAAAAAAGGAGTCGTTTCCTTTCACAATCAAGGAACTCATTTCCTTCTTAATGGTAACGATCATTTGCCATAGCCAAATTTGTTAGATAAACATACCATGCAGATTTCTTAGATAAACATAAAGTTTATAGTAGAATAAATTCATTATTTGGAATTGTTGTGAAATGACTTGGCAATAAAATGAGTAGAAATCGGTAATCATATTTCTACGCCACATTAATGTTTCAGCTTCATGGAATCCCAGATAAATCCAATTTTTTTTGTGTGTGTGTCTGATTTTAATATACACATGCAGTTTGGGCCCAATCTAGACACAAGCTGTTCAAAACGGAAAGGTCTGTGTCAACTTCCAAAGTTAATTAGACCCAAAAGTTAATTAAAATATGTTAATGAAAAATTAAGCAGGTTTTTTTTATATTTAATTAGAATAAAAAAAAGAGCGTAACAATCACAAAAAAAAAATTTAACTCGAGATTTTGATGAACCTCGAGTTCAAAAAACACATTTTTAGAAATGTCCACCTGTTTGCTTCTCTGTGATAAAAATAACTAAAAAACGCTTTTAGCTAGACGGTTGAAATTTAGTAACACCAAATGCGATTTCTATCAAATTTTGAATAAAATATATTCAGAGTAAATCCGTCTGTCCGGCTGTTCAAATATAAATTAACACGTCAAAGCAAATACGACTAGATATATAAATTGCGGTGCACAGATCTAACATCTATAGTGCAGACAATTGTCAAATTTTGAGCCGAATCCAACTACGGGTTGACTGTCTGCGGTCTGTAATTTCATGCACTTGTAAGCGCGGTAATTCAAAAACATAATGGCTTAAATGCATCAAATTTGGTATGAGATTTTGCGAATAAAAGTGCAGTTTTGTGTCAAATTCGCGTTTCAATTGGTTGTTAAAAAAAGTGTCTAAAACGCAGATTCGACTTTTGGACTCTATTAACGCATGCCAGGGAATAATCGCCAAATAACTCGTTGAGAATGATACTATAGAGTCAGTAAAAAAGCTAAATTCAAGCCAAGAGTTAATAAATATTTCGAAACAATTGTACGGCAATGCCATGCAATGTGTTTTCTGGCGTAATAAATTTATCAGAGAGGATGCGAAAAAGTTTTGGGGTGACCCCTCCCTCTGGTGTAAACTATCTTAAAATACATTTAATATATCTTGTAGTCATAAGTTCACATATCGAATTTTCTTGATTTAAATCATTGTGTTTCCGATTTATTGTGTTGCATGCATATGAAAGTACATACCGACAGACGGACAATTACTTGACAGATTAGATTCAAAATTGTATATGAATCCACCCTTTACATGCTAACCCTGTGTACCAAATTTTATCTATCCGGCTATTCTGTAATTATTACGTTCACTTATGTTCAGACAGCCGGAGAGACAGACTACATTTAAATGGATTTCCGAAACGTTGATAGAAATTTACGTATTTTGATACACATATCCATGTAACAAATTCCATCTGCCTAGCTAAAAGCGTTTCAAAGTCGTTTCACTGACAGACTTAATGCTAAAATTGTGTTTTTCGAATTCATGAATTCGTAAATGAGGTGAGTCGATAAAATCTGGAATTCGAATTTTTGGTGATCACAAAACTTTACATTTCGTAAATGAGTAAATAAAAAGCGTTTCTCTTATTTTATAGAAAAAAATTCAACTCTACTGAGTTTCATTTGTTTTCGAAAAGCTTCATAAAACGATGATTTTCAAATACTAGATTTTATGCTTGCGATTTTATGCTTGCATTCTATCCCTTTGATTTAAACTGTCTTAAAAATTATCAATGTGCCTTGTTTCACAAGTTCCACAGTACAGATTAACAGAAGGCAACTATTTTCACGGATTAGGTTAAAAATTTAATAAAAATCTACACTTTAGAGCGCTAAACCTATGAACCAAATTTTAATTAATTAATTAAGGCTTTTGCCCGAACTTTTGCCCGAACAGCCGGACAGACAAACAGAGGATTTCATTCAAAATTTAACAGAAATTTATACATTTGGTCTTAAGTCCATATACGTAGCTAAAAGCATTTCGGAACTATCCGGTTCCTTGACAGACAGACATAACGCCAAAAATGTGTTTTTAATTCGAGCTCAGAAATTCTGAAATGTGGAGAGTCGATAAAATCTGTAATTGGAATTTTGGATGATTATAAAAATTTACCCTTCATATATGAGTAAGTAAAAAGAAATTGAAATCTCGTTTGCTTTTGAAAAGCTCCATAAAATGGAGATGTTCAAATACTGGAGCCGATTTCACGCTTGCATTCCTTCTTTTTGATTCAAACTATCTTAAAAACTGTCAATGTGCCATGCTTCAGATCTAATCCATTATGAGAGATATCACTTAAAAGCATTCACCGAAACATTTTTAAGATAGAAAAAAAAAGCAGCGACTTTTTCAATGACTATTGATAAACAACTCAGTCACTTGACAAATGGGCGTTTGAAATGTCGATACTTCGACAAGTGAATTTCTAAATAGAGAGCTAGAAGAGGACGCGTTTTCAGTGGCAGGCACGGCCGGACACCGCCAGAAAGAGGGATGCCGCGGGCTTGTAAGTGTTATTGCCCCCTTCCGTACCATTCTTCCAGAAGAACATGGAAAAAAAACAGTTTTTATTCCACTTAGCTTGGATGAAGGACCGGCAGAACTGGTTTGGGATCTTTGGACGCTACGCTCATTTCACTAATCGCACGCGGTTTTTCTTTATTTTATTTTTTAATTCATTACCGACCGTATAGACGAAAACTGAATCTTAAATCTATAACAATAATTTTTAGTGATATTGCCGGGGGTCATGTATTTTTTTTTCTGAGAAAAATAATGAAATGGTGATTTTTTTCTTCTTTTTCCCAGACACTGAGTTAATGAAGATATAAGAGATTTGATAAAATTAAAGATGAAATATCGCAAGATATAAATGTTATTGTAATGAAGAAAAATGGAAAATGCATTAAATAATTTTCCCGTTTTCGCTTTGTAATATGCGAGGTATAGAAAGCAAAGATATTGTATGTATCAAGAAATTGTGATAAATCTCCTCATTTCAGAGCACACCGAGTCAGAAAAATACATTTTTTTTTAATTGTGTCTATCTGTGAATACGGTTACTCATAAACGCTTTGAGCTACAGAAATGAAATGTGACATATTTCACTAAAATTTAACAAATTAGTTGGTTTTTATCAAATTTTGAACGAAATCTATTTAGAAAAAAAAATATCCATGCGGTTGTCTGAATGCATGAGAATGCTAAACAACCAAATAAAGAAAGCAATTTAAATAAAATTTTATGAAAAGATTTTATACATTTGAAGTATATATCTGTGTCAGGTTTTGAATGATATCCATCAAAAGTTTGATTGTCTGTCGGTCTATATTTTTGTGTCCATGTAAACCTGATAATTCAAACATGTATTGACTTAAATTAATGAAATTTGCTATGTGATTTTATGATTATAATTTTAGATTTGTGGCAAATTTTGATTGTAATTAGTTGGAAAAAAATCTTTCAAAATCCAAGTTCGATTTTCCTGCATTTGCATATTAGCGGTATTCCAGTGATTAATTGCCAAAAAAAATTTTTTAAAAGTATTGCGCCAAATTTGATAGTTGCACGATACATTCGATGCGATATTCCGTAATGACATGCATTTAATATATAAATACCGATTTCTTTTCTTTTCTTTTCGTTGTTTTCTTTTCTATGAAGCACCCTGCTTTTATGTGTAAGACATTGAGCTCTCGTGGTAACTGAACAGCATTTCATTCGGAACAGCATTTGCAGTATTAACTCAAAAATTCTTTCAGCAAGATGGGTGAAATTTGGTATGTGAATTTAACAACAATTTTGTAGACTTTTATCACTTTTTAAACGCAATCCACTGAGAAGAAGACTGTCTGTCCGTTCATCCATCCCAGTAAAATGAATACGATAAATAAAAGATTTAAAGAACTAAATAAATAAAATTTGTGCTCAGATTAAGTTCAAAAATATAGATCCGTATCAATTTTGTAACGAAATCCGTCAGTGGATTGATCGTCTCTCAGTTTGTATGCTTGTATAATAACTCAAAAATGCTATAATTGTAGTTTTATGTCAAATTTTGATTCTAAATAATGGGCAAACAGGTATACAAAATATATATACGATTTTATGGTACTTGTGTATTAACTGGTAACTGTGTATTAACTTGTGTATTATTAACGGCCAAAACTCATATGCTATATTTAATAAAAAAAAATTTTAAAAACTAGATTTACTCCAAAGATCTATATTTTGTATCTATTATGAGCCAATGTTACACAATTAATGCACAAGTATACTGAACTTCTTTACTTTACAACGAAGCACGTGATTCTTAGGATTGAAAGTAAAAATTTTAGAACTCATCTTATTTACAGCTTTACTCAAAGGCCACAATTTTATGCAGAGGTGGGGAGGTAACATCTTTATAATATATTATGTGAGAAATGTTTTAGGAGACTACTCCAGCTGTTTTGGTTTAGATGCTCAAATCTCGCTCGTTTGATTCTTTTTATCATCTCCACTACAATTATAACGACGAATAATATAATATTTCCGAATGATTTGTTGCCCATCTGTTTGTAATAGCACTCGCTGTCTAGGAGGTCCAAACGCTGAATTCAATCTGCGTTAATTATAACTAATGGCCGACGACATTTATTTTCCATAGATATGAGACCCGTGATTATCCAGATTTTCTTTATGAATAATAAAGTTGAGAATTTTATTGACTGATATTGAAGTCCTGATTAGAATAAAATTATAATTAGTTTACATACAAGCACACTAGTCGAAACCTGATGATCTTATTAAAAATTCAAGATGGACATTGGCAGCCATAGGATTTGTCTTAGGATTTATTGTGATCTGATATTAAAGGTTTGAAAGGATAAAACTAATCAGAAAGAACCATTAATATTTGTCACAATATAGCTTTACTCAGAATATGTAAATGAGGTATTTTTCAAAATGTATTCACTTATAAATTAAGAATTGTAATGCATTTAAAAATCTTTGATTTATTGTTGTAACATAAGTTTTATTAATATGGCAATAAAATTCCTCGGGAAAAAAATTAATTTAATTCTTTGACGTTGACCCAGAATACCGCAAACAGTTTGACACTTTTTACTTTTAGCCGTTCTATAATAGTTATAACGAAGCGATTACTAAAAATTACTACAAAAGAATCACTGAATACTGAAAAAGTTTTACTATAGAATGATTATGTTTGTAAGTTATTTGAATCCAACAGTTAATGGAACTAATGAAAAAATAGTGATTTTACATTGGATTGTTATCAAAGTGGCATCAACGAAATAAAGTGTTCAATGAATTCATTGGTCTCCGGCATTAAAATCGATAATTAATGTTATTCAAATTTCAAGCTACATAAATAACAAAGCGTTTATAACGCCAATTGAAAATGTTAATGTTATTGAACTTAGAATCATAAACACAATACTTAGAATAGCAGCCGAAATGTTGGAAAATACTTGGCAATTATTAGAATACTATCTTGACATTCTTCGAGCTACCAAGGGTTCCAATTTGAAATTAATTGACATAAGTGGTTTTATCAAAAACTTAATAAACATATTTAAATTGAAATAATCAGAAATCAAATTATAATAATTTGTTGCAATAAGTTTTTAAAATCATGAAACGACTTTGTAACAGCCTTGCATATATTGTTAACGGAATCAGGAAACTCAAGCACATTAAATTTTAAATAATTACTTCAAAAATTCAAAATGGAGTTATGTTCGATCTTTTTATTGCTTCAGGATCGCAGGCGTTACTTCACAAAAAAATTCACGTCTTTCTTATTTACATGCAAAATTAAAAATTCCATTTTAATTAAAATAATATATGTTCCTTAATTTATTAATTCATTCTTCAATAGCTGATCTTTGCTAATTAATTTTTATAAAAAATTTGAAGTACTTATTTTAGTGGAAATGAATAACAATCATTATTCATTCATCCAAATAAAAAAAAATCTCACGACATTATAGTTTATCTTTTCTTACTATTAAAAGTATTTTCAACGCCGTAAAAGTGTATTAATACGCTGTGAGCTGTGTTGTTTAACTTTAACTGAAAATAACCTGAAGTATTTTTGGTTTATAAGTCAATAATAATAGAATCATCAAATATATCTGAGAGATATAAAATTATATTTGAGGAAAATGTCGTATCAAAATATTTTCAGCGAATTAATTCTTTCACTTAAGCTCATTGTTTTGAAAAGACATCTTTTGCTAAATATTTGTGGTGTTCTAGATAGCGTAAATTACATGCAATAAATAAATTTAGAAAAACATTAAGATTTTTTTTATTGCGTTCACCAAACGAATAGGATTTACACTTTATAATGATGTTTAAGCATCCTTACGAAGGTTTAAGCTTAGAAAAATTTGGTATGGTATTTTACTCCTTTTTTTTTTTTTTTTTGCCTCTTTTTTTAAGGGGAGAGGATAAATAACGACGAAGCTAGATATCTTTTAAACCAAGTGCTTAAAATTAATTAAAAATTACAATGTAAAAAAATAAAGAATCAAGAAAAAGTAAAGATTGGAATAATTTTAAAATTTAGTGAAAATTTGTTATAAAATTACATAAAATTGAAAATGTATCAAATAATATATCTACAGATTTTTGTAAGTCGTTTATTTTTTTATGTGTTCTTTTGTTCTATGTTTTCCCGCTGATTTATTTTGTACATAGTGTTTTTTAATTTATTTTTATAACTTTTTAAAATTCTTTCTATAACTATGATCCATCTTTGGCCCTGTATTTCCTAACCCTTTCTTTGCAAAATCTCACTACAGCCATGTTTTTCAGTGAATAATTGTTTCATATTTATAGATCTAGTACTTTACTTTCTCTCTCAAAAAATAACATAATAATAATCCCACGATTTTTATAGGTTTCTCATTTAACACTTTCTCAAAGAGATTCGATTCATTTTTTTCTTTCGCATTTACTCATTCCCACTAATTGGAGATCTTCAATATTCAAATTGCAAAGACATGCAGTACATGAAGTTCTAAAGACATGAAGTTCAAGTTCTAGAGACATGGCGTTCTAGTTCTAGAGACATGAAGTAAGCCTTTTTAGGATTGTTAAACTGAGAGTTGTAATTTAATCTTATACAACAAACAGATTAACTTTATTTATCTATAGAATCTCTAAGCATGTTAATATATTAATCTTCTTGCATTTCAGATATGCAGATTCATTTCAAATTTACAGCACAAACTGTTAAGTTAAGTAAAAAGCCAAAAACAAGGCAATCTATTAACAAATAGAAATGCATTATCAGAAATTAATTCAAATTAAAAATATGAAGGTCCTGGAATGATGAGCTAATAAACGCGATAGTATCTTTATTCGACATTACTTTCAGTTCGAGTAGAACGTGTGTGCAAGCAATTGGACAACAAATGTTTAAAGTTTTTATTATTCACAGATCTAATATATGTTTTACGGTAATTGAACGCTGAATTGAACGTTGAATTGAAAAACATTCATTGAAATCTTTCGTTAATACTCGACATATCGTGAATATTTGAAGCAATGATGAAACAAATTCAACATTTCAGTATTCCCAGATTGTTACGTGTTCTCCTATTGCGATAAATGACTTAAGCAGAAATACATCACAGCGCCCTCTACCTCATCTAATTGGCGTGTCCGACCACACTTTATGTATGTGTGTGTGTGTGCGCGCGGGCGCTCTTATCTTCCCTAACAGTTTATCAGTGGCAGATTTCCAACTAGGCATCTGCCTGGAACGCTGAGTAGAAGGGGGGCGCCCTGCAGGTAGATCGATCAAAAAACCGTAATTGGCCTAGTTGACAATAAATAATTTGTTTTAAAAATACAAATTTTATGAGTCATAAAATTTTAAGTTCATATAAACACTTTGTCAGGCTTAGATATTTAATTACGTTCATTTGGTTATTTCTGTTTTTATAAATACCAAGTATCTGCTTCAATATAATTCTGTGCAGTTATGAGTCATAATAAATAAATAAAGTCATGTGAATTTTCCCAAAATTATTAAAATAAAAAAATATCCAAAAATCATTAACATGTTTATTAAATTGAAAATGTACCGAAATATGAAATGAAATTGTCCATTTTATAAAAAAGAGGCCTCATGATGTACACCGCTTTTGTCTGGCTACTGAAAGCTTGGCGGCCTAGCAGGAAGGAAGGGGATGAAAGATAGGTATTCGATACAGAAAAGGGAGTCACAAGGCGCAGAAAAAAGATTATCTGATATTTTTTATACTTTTATATGTGATATTACATTGTTTTCCTTTAACTAAATGTGTAGATCAATAATGTCGGGACTAAAATCGTCATTCCTTGTCTTCGATCACAATTCATACGTTTTCAAAAATGTTAAATGTAAAAGAACCCTCATCACAACTGAAAAATGATTAAATTCTCTGCTCAGTTTGTTTGCTGAATTCTGCATCACTTTCAACTGTTTCACATCAGTTTGATCTTCTTTTCAGTTTCAATAATCCTTGCAGCTTTTTGTCAATCTTCCTAGGAGTTTTGTCAAATGATTTCATGTTTGAAATATATTTTTGGAATTCCTAATGCTTCTGTTTAGTTTTATGCATTGATATTTAAGATCATTTGTACCTATTTTGCCTTTAAAAACTGCACAATTTTCTCATGATCGGATTGTACCACACTGACATTCATCCAAATAGCATGACGTTTGCATTTTTAAAATGCAAGATTGTTTTTCATAAATTCTTTTTTATTTATTTATATTTTTTAATCAGAAATCGCATGTAAATGTTTATAATTAAATTTAGTGATTGATACTGGTGGAAATATCTCTTCATTCCAATGTGGAAATAAATATATGTTTTATTTATCGGTTGTAATGGTGAAACATTAAAACATGTATTAAATTCTTAGATAATTACAGATTTCTCACTTTTAAAAAATGTAGAAGAATAAATGAAAGAAAAAATTACTCAGAATGTAAAATTTGCTAATAGTTATGGATATAAAAAGAAAAGTTTGTTGTGTGATTAGGAGGCACAATTATATTTTTATCGGCATCTTATAATAGTTATAATTTATTTAATATTATGTCTGTTTTCTTGGAAATCATTTCGTTCCTAATTGGGTTAATTTGATGTTTCACCGTTACATGAGACAAACATTTAACAAAAAGATTAATAGTTGGATTTTCTTAAATAAGAGGCAATTATTTTTTTAAAATAACTTTATTAACTGGTTTTGATTTTGGCAAGCAAATGAGATAATGCTTCTTTAGAAATAACAAGTGCATTAATTTCTATACTAGTTTACTCCAGTATGAAAATAGGCTATAATTTTTTTAATTAATTTATTTTTTTCGTCATAATCCTAGTTTTTTAAATATTGATAACAATCATAGCAAAGCATCAAAAGAGTTCACATGACTGAATTATTGAAAGTAGTATCGTGCTTTTATGAAGCATTTTTTCTTTCTCTCGTAGTATAGAGAAACTATAGCAATCGCTAAAAAATTCTTTAAACTCGAGATTTTGATGTATCTAAGTTTTGGACCTGCCTGAGTTCGAATAAATAATTTTGTGAAATGTCCAATGGTCTGTGACAAAGATTACTCAAAAACGCTTTGAACAAGATGGTTGATTTTTTGAAAACTGTCTTTACATAAAATGTGCAGATTTTTATCATATTTTGAGTAAAATTTGTTCTGAGGAAGTCCATCTATTCGAATATAAATTAACACAACAATTACAAAACGAAAAGAGCTAGATAGATAAAATTTGGTGCTCAGATTTAAAATCTATAATGTAGACACCTGTGAAATTTTGAGCCAAATCCAACTACGGACTGATCGTCTGTCGGCCTGTACTTTCAAGAACACGATCATTCGAAAAGGCAATGACTTAAATATACCAAATTTTCTATGTAATTTTGTGGCTACGAGTGCAGTTTTCTATAAAATATTTACTCTATTTGGTTGAGAAAAACGTATCTAAAATACAAATTCGATTTTCGAATACTAACAGTATGCGACGGATTTATGAAATTCCATTGGCGTTGGCAATTAAAAGTGGAGAGTTTATTCGCCAATAAACTCGCCAAGTGACTCGATAGATTCAGTAAAAATGCTAAATTTAAGCCAAAAATTAACATTTCGTAGCTATTGTACGCTAATGCCATGCAAGAAAATGCGAGAAAGTTTTGGGAGACCATTTCCGCTGGTTTATTTGATTCTCCGTAAGGCATACTTCAGAATGTAAATACGGTTATGGTTTAATTTAGATTTTGCCAAGGGATCAGTAAATTATCCTTAGTTATTATAATAGAGAATAATATTTGAGATCTAGTTAGTATTGCCAATCGATGGAGATACATTTATTTCTAATTATATTAGCCGTAAGCCTTAATTTAAATTATGCCTGTGGGTTGTAGGCTACCGAAAAACAGTTTTTAACGTATTTTGTATTTATGCTATATGCTACCAGCAACTCTAGCAAAATATAAGCATGTAGTTCTATTTGTTCTATAATCGCAACAACGTGCCAAATGTATTCCCTTCATTGATTTCAGATAAACAACCAGCAACCAAATTATGTTAAACAGTTTGATATTCCCTTTGTTTACTTTCTCTGAGTAAAATTCAAATACGAAAAAAAAACAACCGTAATCGTCAAAAAATTTGAACTCGAGATTTTGACGAATCTTCATGTTTCATAATTAATTTGTAAAAATTATTCTTAATTCTAAATAAAAGCAAGCTTTTTTCAATTATTTGAAATATATTTAAAATGTGTTCTGCGCTAAAAGGTTTTAAATACTGGACTGTCAGCGGATAGAAAAATATAATGCTAAATTCTTTTTGATCTTCGCATAAAGCATTTCAAGAAAAATGGCGGTACAAAAAGAGTAACCCATTAGTAGTCCAGTTGTATAATTATTTTGGGAGAAAACTTTCTTGGCATGATTGCGAGCCAGTTGAAATATAATATAAAATATATTTTATGTTAAAAGATCGAAAATATTAGATTCTTAACAGTTAGAAAATATCCTGAAGGAATTTTTGACGAAACCTATTTAATCCTTCTTCATGTTTGTAGAGAAATTTTCAAGAAAAATATTGCTACAAAGAAGGAGATGGGGAAAAAAAAACAGCTCTCTTGTAATCCAGTTCCATAATTATTGTATATTATTAACTTTTTCAACCAGTTAAAATATAATTTAAAATATATTCTATGCTAAAAAAAATTGAAATTAAAGAGAAATTGTGGTAGAAAAAGAATCGCTCTCTAATAAACTAGTTACATGATTATTGCTGGAGAAAATTTCCTGACATGAAAGCAAACAGGAATTTTCAACCAGTTGAAACATGCTATAAAATAATAATTAAGAAATGGTTGAAGAAACTCGCTCAACCCTTCTTGGTTTTCTCAAGGGAATTGATGGTGCAAAAAGAGTAGCTTACTAGTAATCCAGTTGCATCATTATTGTGGGGAAAAAATATCCGAGTTTTGATACGAAACCAAATCATATTTTTTGAACCAGTTGAAACAT